>JANHAO010009871.1:0-18074 GCA_026873985.1 Saraca asoca
TGCAATATAAGATGAATGTACAACCTTTCTATCTAATTTCACAGAATGTATAGTCCAGGATGCAATAGAACTCAATCAAATTGGTTTAGGGCACCCATCCAGACTAACAATATGATATTCATGATATGTTGCTCAAGCATTCTTCAAGTCAAAAGGTATAACTACCCATTCAAATGTGTCAATTGCTTCAAGACATCAAAAGCTATTTTTGACATATCATCTTTAGCAATGTAAAATTGATTGTACCTATCAGTTATGTCTATAAAGATCACCACTTTGTGATTAGAGCCCGAATCAATAAGCATGTTAGCGATTGGCATTAGGTATTCATATTTTGGAGCTACATCATTTAAATTTCTAAAGTCAATACAAACTTTTTAATTTTTCATTCTTTTTCATAACTGGGACTACATTTGAAATCCATTAACGTATCTAACAGTCTAGATAAAATTGGTTTTCAATAGCTTTCAGTTTCTTCCTTTATCTTCAATAATATTTCTAGAACAAAATGTTTGGGAGCTTGTTTATGTGATCGAAATCCCTCTTTAATTGGCAATTTATGTTTGACTAGATCTCAACTTAATCTTGGAATTTTGTCATAACTCTAAACAAAACAATCTTGATTTTTTTTTTTTCAAAACTTTGATTATTCTTTGTTTTATATTTTTAGGAAGTAATGCACTTACAAATGTCAATCTTTTTCCTCTTTTATTCCTAAATTTACTTCTTGTAAAGGATATTGCTATTTAATTTTTTTAGTAACTTCCTTTAAAGGAGATTATAAGAAACCTAGTGGACTATCATCATAAATACAATCTGAGAACTTTTCGACTTCTTTCTGCTTGAATATTTAGGCCAACAATCAAGTCAAATCAATTTCAAACTCATTCATTTAATTGTCCAATCAAACCTTCATTCATGGCCTTTGGGATTATAAAAAATCCTGAAAAATCCAAGATACAAACTTCTACCTACTTTGGGTTGAAACCGTATTCAACTTAAAGAGGATTAGCATTTGGATAATAAGGTTTCAACCCAAAGTAGGTAGAAGTTTGTATCTTGGATTTATTCCACATGATCAGCCTTTGATGCACTGTCAAAGGAATCACTCTAACAATATGAATCTAGTCTCTTCCCAAAAACATATTATAGTTAGCTTTTGAAGGAGCTATCACAAAAAGAGTTTGCCTTGCCACTGATCCTACCTTAAGGTCGACCATAATCATCCCTTTTGGAGCAAACATGTTTCCATTAAAATCAATTATAACTAGATTTGATGGCATTAAATCCTTTGGTTGTTTGACAATTTTGACAAAAAATGACCTAGGCATCAAATTTACAATAGTTCCTCCATCTATCAATACTTAATTGATAAGTCAACCATCTATATGTTCTTTAATGTGTAGTGGTTGAAGATGGCTTTTCCTTTGCTCAATCAGCCTATCAAAGTAGTTGAATATATTTTCATAAAATTTGATTGCATTAGTACAGTTTTCATCTTTATAAAATCATTAGAATAATATTGTTCATAAAAAGCTGAAAATGATCTAGGGAGAAAACATATAATATCAATCTCCATTTTTTGACCTTTTATTTTGAGACGTTTACTCAAATTTTCCTCCTCTTTCATCTGGCTTGACTCTTCAAGGACCAAATGGTATTTGGTCAAAATAGTGACTGAATTTGTGTCTTCTTCAATAAGTTGCTTGTCTTTGTATTTGATGTTTTTGAGTCTTGGTAGAAGAAGGGAGGGTTGATAATTTGGATTGAACCATTTGTTTTGCCCTTTTTGGAATCTTGACTTTTACACTTCCTTTTGTTTCTTTTTAGGCTCATTCCTTACCCATTGGTCTATAGGTGCATCATTGTAGGGCACCCACGCTCTAATGTGAAAGCCTCTTTCATGTTTTTTCAATTTCATCTAATAATCAAAGTCAATCCATTTAAATATCAACTTTTCTTTCTAATATTTCTTTTTAGTTTTTTTTTATAATTTTCTTTTGCTTATTAGCCTTCTTTTGTTCTTTAGCCTCCATCTATCTCTATGTCTCTTTCCATACAATAAAACCTTCACATCATCATAGTATTTCTCACATCTAGGGCAAATTTTAATTATACCACCTTTAACTTCTATTCTTTTAATAAATGTTGGTATTGAGTCACCTTCTTCCATATGTGCCTGTAGAATGAATAGAGCATCCAAATGATCATTATATTCATAAATCCCAACCACATTAATGTTGACCATGTCAAGGTCATTGGCTTCAATTGATTTGACATAGTTCATGCCTTATATTCAACATAAGCAACTTTTTTTTTCTAAGAGGAAATCTTTTCATTTTCTTTCTTTTTCATGTTGAAGCTGTTCAATTTGCTGAACTTTTTTGACTAATTGTGACATATCAGCAATATGCTAAATTACCAGTCTTTTCTTTATAGAAAAGTTAAAACTTGCCACTACTATTTTTTTTATTTCAAACTCAACTATTTGAGTAAAGTAGTGACTTCTTGCTTATTGAAATATGAACAAATAATTAGCAGAGGTCGCCATTGGGTTTTTCTTTATGTTCAAAAGTTCAACTAACCTAATCCTCATTTCACCTTTCTAAAATTGGTTATGAAACATTCTTTCTAACTATGCCCATGAATGCACAAAATTGAGGTGTAATCTTAAATACCCAAGAAATGTCATTCTAGTTAAAAGGGAAATACTTCATTTTAAGAAATTCATTTCCAACAAGTTCTCGACATTCAACTGTGAATTAAGCAATATGTTTTATAGTTGATTAATTATCTTCACCTGAAAATGTAGTAAATTTTGGCATTGTGAAACCACAAGGTGTTTCTGTTTGATTTATCCAGTTTGGGAACATACCTTTGTAGTTTAGCTATGGAGTTTGTCCCCCTAACTAATTCCATAATTGTTTGACCAAGAATTGTAAATTTTGTTTTGATTATGGATAGTCTTGATTTGAAGGGACTTGAGCATTCTCACTGTTTCTATTTCTTATATTTCAAACTTTGTTTATTTCATCTCCTCCATATTATAGGATCCCCACTCCACCATATTGTGGTCATTCAATTTTAAGTTCCACATTTTCAAATTCTATTTCATACTTATCATTGTTGAAGTATGACTCTATCTTTCTAATGTGTGGTTCATTTTTTTTCTTGGCTAACATTAGTATTTTTTAACATGGGATGTAAAATGAATGCAATTTGTTGCAACATCATATAGGCCATGTCATGATTACTTTTGTTCATTTGCTGTTGAAAACAACTAAGTTTTCAAGAGTCAATCCCATAGGATTCCTTGGTAATTTCTATCTATTTGTGGATAATATGGAGGAATTTGATTATTATTTGGTAAAGGTATACCAAAATGGCATAGGCCCCTTAAATTCATGCATTTGTCCATTCTGACTGTTTTCCTAAATTGTTTTTTGGACATTTTTATCAGTTAAATTATTGTTATTTCTATTTTTATTTGGTATTCTTGCCTATTTTATTGGTTTTGGTTGTCTCTAGATCCATTATTCAGTAAAGTATTACCATTTTGATTTTTTTTAACATTAACAACCAAATTATCTGAATATACCACATTATCATTTTCTTAAGGTCTCTCTTCATTTTGAGGGTGATTTTGTGAACCAATAATAGACATATTATCACTATTATTTAGAATAATGTAAAATCCCCTTAGGGATAACCTAACTAGATTTGAACAAAAGTTTAAAAAGGTGACCAGTTGACCATAGGCATGGTCCCTGAGGGTAAATTAGCTGATCATTTGGTCGGTGTCAGGTTAGACAAAATTGGATGCACAAACTTTTATGTCCCAAAATTCTAATGCAATTGGGTGTCAATCAAAGCTAAAACCCTATTAAAAAGAAACCCCGACATAATCTCTAATTCAAAAACCCAAATCTAAGGTAAAACAATAAATCCAAATGCTTTTTTGAATTTCTCTTATCTCATCTATGTAGTTTACATTAAATTTAAGTTGTTAAATTGTCTACATCAGGATGATTATAACAATGCATTTAGGCTTAGGACTAGAGGCCAAAATTTATGCTAAGTTTTAGGCTTCAAGAACTTTACATGATTAGATGAGTGAGATTTTACCTTTTTAGCTCTCTTTTCATACAAAATCTATATTTTCAAAACTCTTCAAATATATTTTGTCTATTAGGAGTTGAGAATATGGTTAGAGAATTTAGCCTATTAAAATTTGACCTAAATTAACATAGTAAAAATGATGAATTGTTGTGAGAGCTAAGTAGGTCATAAGATAATGAATTAAGCCTAGAGTAGACCTAGAATATAAGGATTAATGATTCAGACTTAGATTAGAATTTACATAGGAACCATAGGTACAAGATAGAAATTTAGGGATTGTTTTCCTACTTAATTATGTGAATATTTATTTGAATGAATGTATGAAGTGGGACATAAAATGGGAAGATAGTGTTAATATCAAGTTCAAGATATCTTTAGGAATCCCAACTTTGCATATGCATAAGAATATAGAGTATTCAGATCTTATAAGTTTTCAAGGATATCAAATGAATAAATTTTACATTGTCAAATTTCTATTTTACAAAGTTTCCAAAGGATTTATTTATTTGAAAGGATTTATTAAAAGTATTATTATCACGTAAATTATTTTACATTACAAATTTAATTAATTTATTTTATTGATTATTCTTATGATTCATAATAATAATATAAGATCATTATCCTATTTTATTGAATGTTTTCAAGATTAGAATATAGAATGGAATTTGTAGAAATAAAAGTTTTCCAAGTTTAAGTAGTTTATTTTATTATTATCTATGTGAGATAATATTCTTCATACTATTTTCTTATTTTATTTATTTAAATGTTCTCCTCTATTAGAAATTACGAAATAATTTCAAGAGATAAAAGTGTCTTTAAATGAAAATACATTTTTACACATATACTCATTCCATAAGCATGTAGTAAGCATTGGAAAGCAAGACAAGCTAGGAATTTGTGATGTATAATTATCTAGTAGACAAGGGTAGTAAAGAAACTCAAAATACAATAGAAACGAAAAGCATGACAAAGAGATGTATAAGTATGTGAACTGACAAGGGATATTGGTGGACCTATATGCACTACAAGATCTATTTGGTCTCCCATACAACAGGGGTTATGGGACAAATTTGGCCTCTTATACAAGAGGGGTTATGGGATAAATAGTTAGCTATGTGACAAGGGGTCATGGAATATCATGCATTAAGGTATATCATATACGAGAGGTCCTATGGAACAAGATAAGAAAAAAGATAAAAGAAAAGACAAGAGAAGAGATCATCACTCTTCCAGTATTCCCATGTTAATATAATTAAGAGAGAAAACTTTACATTGTCATCAAACATGACTTAGTAAAGAATGCTTTATGTTTATCATATGGTTATGATGAAAGGATGGATTTAGAATGATTAAGAATGGATAGTAAGTATAAGATTAAGTATGAAACTATTCGAGATGATTGTGAATATATTTTCAAAATATATCAAATTACATTTTCATATATATAAATATATATATCCTATGTATAAATGGGTTTATATTTACATGTATGACCAAAAAAAATTTTCAACCTAAACCCAAAGTTGGATTAGCTTTTCTACGTCGGGTGATTTGTGCCAACCACACCCCTGGATTTTACGATGTGACAAATAGTACCACTCCATGAGATCATGAAAGATCAAGAACTTTAATACCCTAACTGTGTCCCACTAAGCATGCTAATTTGTTTAAGTCGAATTTATCCATAGGAAAGTTTCCACCAAAAGAGTAGGTCCTCACAGCAAATAGGCGAAAAGTATGATCCCTTTGAATCTCCAATAATAAAGTAGCATAGACTTGAACTTATAGAAAGAAAATTGATCAAACAGACCATAAGTAACTTAACTTCATTTCAATCAAATGTAAATTACACAAAGGTGTTATATGGATGAATTATAAAAAAAGGAATGTAAAACTAAGCCCTAAGGTCAATAGATTATTAGATAACAGAGTATTACATAATACAAAATGTGTTTGAGTTTTAATGTTGTAACAGCAAAATGACGCCTGTTTTTCTCTACTTTGATTCTATTTATATTGTCCGTGGCAATTCTTACAAAAAAACTTCCTTGAAGTAACTCATGTGCTTCCTTGACACATGTCCTTGATTGTTTAAAATTCAAAAAACTATAATAAATGGCTAAAATAAAACAACTACCACTAGAAACTACTTGATAACCACCTATTACTTCATTGCACCTGTTTGTGGTCTCAATCATGTGCCAAGTATCTTGCATTCAAATTGTTGAATCATAACCAATGAGTATCATTTATCGACTTAAATCTTTCTAGACATCAAATTTTGACTATCTCACTCTTAGTTGAAAATTTTGAACAATGGTGGTAGCATTCCTAAAAAAATATTTGGCCTAACCTAAACCATAAGATTAGCAGGTTTAAAGTTTAGTCTAGCCTAACTCGTACATTAATTTTTCAAAGCCTACCCTACCTATCAACTTATATAATTTAAATATAGACCAAAATTAAAAGGAGAAAGATTAAAGTTCTTTCCTACACTTTTTAAAATGTGTAAAATTTTCTCTTTAGAATATATATTATTTATATATTATATAATTTTATTTATAAAAAATGCAAGCCAACTTAGTAGGATAATGAAATAGGCTTTAAATAATATGGTCAAACTCATCTTATAAAACAAGTCAAAAATTAGACAAAGGCTTGTACATGTAGTATAATTAATAATATATTATATAAAGTTAATAATTTAGTTATTTTTAATCAAAAATGTATTCTCTAGTATAATTAACAATTATGTGTTTAAATTTGTTTACATTTTGTATTATCTATTTAAAATATATTATTATGATTAATAACTTAAGGAAAAATTACACTTTACCTACTTGTGGTATGACCCTATATTCAATGTGCCTACATGTAGTTTAAAATCTCAAAAAGAAGCAACATGTGTTTTGTGTCGTTAACACTTTACTCACTTGTGCTTATTTTTTATCTAAATCTTATGGAAATTGTCACATGTCAGTCATTCATTCGTTTCCTTCATCCATTTTAAAGTTCTCTGTCCAAAAACTCTCTAACACCAAATTCGTTGTTCATTGATTTTTCTATTAAAAGTCTCAAACCATTTTATTATTGCATTTTAATCAAAATTTTATGGATTTTTAATTTTCATTTACTTTTTTATTCCTTCAAAGGATTAACTTATGGTTTTTGCATAATAAGCTCTAATACTAGAATTGGAGAGGCCACAAAAGAGAACCAAGGATAAAATAAGGAACATAGTTGGACTATATGAATGCAAAAAATTAAAGATAACTAAATTGGAAGACTAATTTGTATTAGATTTGAAAAATTTACAAAAAAGGAATTTGAACTCCAGAAACTAGCTTCTTAAGAGTTTTGGAGAAGGAGAAAACTAACTTAGTTTACACTTAAAAGATCTAATCCTATTTATAAAAAAATTTGAAAGATCTTAAATTGTTGTCAACCTTTTGGAACTACATTTCTTACTCAAATGCTAACATAAACTTCATGAAAATAATAGTAATTTTCAAATCATTCTCCCATCCTTACTTCTAGTTTTGTATTAGAGCCTATGGGGAAGTAAGGATGGGAATATGAGTCAAAAATGATTTTTTCCATCATAAATTTTATGTTAGCATTTGAGTATGAAATATAGTTCTAGAATGTTAACAACACTTAATTATGCAAGAGTTTGTAAAAGAGGCATAAGTCTCGTTTCTAGTTGAGTTGAGTACGGGAAACTTTTGTCACCTATGTTCTCATATTATACTTAAGGCGAGGCTAAACAATCCAAATATAAAAGTTCTTGTTGAAATATTAACATTTAATTTGTATGGTAACTATAATTTACTGTTCATACAGACATTCTTATGAAACCTAAAAGCTTTGATATTAGATAGAAGAAATTTTTTTTCACGTGTTTAGATATTTATCTTCTTACGTTTCATTCTCTGCATCAAAATCCTCCAATTCTTTACAAATTAAATTAAAAAATAACTCAGATTCTATTTTCAAAGAAGAAATCAATTTTAAAAATATCAGTAAACAAATTGATGATTGGGAAATTCCTAAGATCCCAAAAAAAGAGCTTTACAAATTAACTTCTTTTTTCTTAAACAGATCTGATTATATAGTCAGAACCATTGAAGAAATAAAAAGTATAAATCCCAAAGAGGAATAGTATAGTCTTCTTTTAGTGAATTATATCAAAAACATAAATCAAGATATAATTTCATGTTTATGGGTTTTATGCAAGTAGCTACAAAACCTATACATAAATTAGGATTGAACAATGCAATACTCTTATCCCTTAGAGATGGATGTTTTAGTAGGTTCTATGAATCTATCTTAGGAATGGTAAAAATTAGTTTCTCTAAAAGACCAATTTACTTTAACTATTTTCCTAATATACTAATATGCCTTAGGGAACAATATCTTGAGGATTTTTCACTTCTCACTATCAAACTCCATGGCTATGATATGAAGCCTGGAATCATTCCTGTTGTAATCATTTATAGGATTTAATACAAACTTCAAAATTCTACCTTTTTGTCAGTTTTTAAACCACCAAGTAGGAAAAAAGAAACAACTTACTTTCTTATTGAAATGACAAGAGCGAATTTAGCAATACCAACTTCAATCCTTTGGGAAACAATAGACTATCCTGAGAACTGGGAATTCGACAAAATCTTCATTTCTCAGGAAATCCAAACTCCTCTAATTTCTATCATTACCCAATATGCTTCAAGACAAGTTCAAATATTTTTGGATATGAGTAGATTAAGAATAGGACAACCCAAAACAATTAAGGCAGAATCATCCAAAGATGATTCTTCAATCCCTAATAAGGTAACAAAAATAAAACCACCAGGATATTCTTGCTCTTCCTTAGCTTCAACCATGTCTACAATAAAACTTAAAGGATAAGATAAATTTTTCTAGGATACAAAAACCAATATACACTCAAATTAATCAAAGAGGAAAAGAGAAAATTAAAGATGAGATAGATCTGATGAATTTGTCGAATCTCCAACGTACTCTTAACTTTGTGATAATCCAAAACCTAAATGATTTGTGACCAAAAGGTTTTGAAGAAAAAAATTGATTGATAAAAAATCTTTAAAAGAGGATCTCTATTTAGAGAAATTTATTCTTCAAACAACCTAGTTTCTTGCAAATTTTCAAAGAAATTTAAAGGATCAAATCCATTATTCTTGGTTTAAATTCATGAAAAAATTCAAAACAAATATTCATTTCTTTGAATAGTATGAAGCATATGCTGAAGTCAAACAAATAAATTATCCCTTTAACAAATTTATAAATTTCAATAATGAAATTACCCAAACCTGGACAACTCAAAAAAGGGAAAAACTCATTTTTGAATTACCTCCTCAAAAGGTTTTCCAAATAGAAATTACAGACCCAATTATAATAGCACCTTTTAAGGTAAAAGATGCTACTGAGTCTTTTTTTGCAAAAAAATATACAACCTTTGATGGAGCAAAAGAACTATACCAACAAGTACTTCCAAAATTTTGGACACCAAATTCTGTCCAATGATCCAATCCAAGGAGGAGAATCTTCAACTAGTATACAAATAAAAAAATCTTTGTTCAAACCATACAAGATCCCACAAGATAAACAGAGAGAATTAAACTTTCCCCAAAAAACTAATCTAATTATTAGAATTGAGATTGCAAAGATAAACCAAATTATAAAAAAATTAGACCAAAAATTGGCTAAGTCAATAATGATCCCAAAAACTCCTCCTGATAAATCCAGTAGCATACAAACCTTAGATAAAGCCTCTGAAATCTCTTCTGATAATGAAGAACCCAAAATAGAAGCTATCAAAACTATGGCAAATTAGAAAGCAACCTAAAAACTCTACTATTCTAGACCAAATATTAGAAGAAAAACTTCTTATTATTAAGAACTCCTATAATGGAAACAACATCCATGAATGGAACATAGATGGTAAATCTAAATATGAGATTCTCAATTTACTTAAACAAATGACCATGGTTAGCACAACCTACTAAATAACTCATGGATGTAATGATGGAACCGTCATCCACATGCTTGTAGATGGCTTTACTAGCCAATTTAAAGGATGGCAGGATGAACACCTCATTGAAGTAGAAAGGGACCAAATCTTAGAATTAGTCAAAACTAATTCCCATGGTACTGTAATGCTTAATTCTAATGGCCAGACTATTCTTGATGCCATCAATACCTTAATTTACACAATCACCAAATATTTTAAAAGATATCCCAACCTATGAAAAGATAAATCAACAAAATTACTCTCTAGTCTCAAATGTAAAACTCTTTCTGATTTTATATGGTATGAATATACCTTTTTCAATAGAATCTACTCTAAATCTGATAGTAACCAACCTTCCTAGATCCTAAGGGGATAAGGTTAAGAAGAAAATTAGAAATTAATTTAATGTTATAATCCCCTATGAGCAACTTACTTATGAGCAACTCACTGCTTATATTCAAAAAATGGCCATCAAAATTTGTCAAGATGACAAAATCCAAAGGCAATTAGCTAATAAAAAATCTCTTAATAGAAAAGAATTATGATTTTTTTGTGAACAATTCAGGTTCATATATCCAAAAACATTTAAACCAAACATAGGCTTAAAGCCAAACAACTTAAGACCAACCAACAGTAAAACCAAAAGTCTTATAGGAAAAAACACTACAAGAGAAAGTTGAGGTTTGTTCTTCCACCAAACCAAGATATTGAAGCAATCTACTTTAAATGCAACAAACCAGACCACATAGCAATATGTTGTAGATTAAATAAGAATATAAGAAATCTTAAACTTGAAGAAGAAGTTCTTAACCGACTCAACAACTTACTAGCTGAAAAGTCCTCTATAGCCTATGAATTCTTAGCAAAAGTTGATCAAATTCAAGAAAATAATGAAATTCAGGATGATGATTGTTGTTCTTCAGAAACAAAAGAATTATCATTTGATAAGTAGGTAAATGTTCTTACTAAAGAAAGTGATCTTCTTTTCGAACTTATCTGTCATTTGCTTGATGATGATCAAAAGAAGACATACCTCCAAAAACTTAAAACAAACTATAGATAAGCCTTCTTTATTTTACAAACAACCTTTAGCAAACAAATATAATTTTAAAGATTTTTTAGATAGATTCAACTAAAAAAGTAGTAAGCTTGTAACCTTGCAAAACTTACAGTATGAAGTTAATCATCTTAAAAAAGAAGCAAAAGAACTAAAACAACAACAAAAACATTACAATCTAGTGCTTTCAAATCTTCAAAAATCCAAAAAAGAAAATTACAAAAAGTGATGAAGAAAATATCAATGAAGAAGATATCAATGAAAAACTTTTAAAATTACTTCAAAATTGTCTATTCAAAAATGGTATATCCCTATCAAAATAACAATCAAAGATGAATATATAATTAAAATAATTGCTTTATTAGACACATGAGTATATCTTAATTGAATACAAGAAGGACTAATACTAACAAAATATTTTGAAAAAAAAAATAAAAGAAGGACTTAGATTTACAAATGAATCTAAACTTCAATAAAATTTATCTTTCAAAGTAAAAAACTCATTTCTATTAGCCAAAAATATGACTAACAAAATAATTCTAGGTTCTCTGTTTATCCAATAAATCAGGTCATTTTCAGTAATGGATAAAGGCATAATAACAAAAAATTTAGGAAAAAAATAGTTTTCTAATTCATAAGAAAAACTAGTTTAAAAGGATGTAAATCTAGTTGAATGTAAAAAAAATCAAATAAACTATCTTTCTGAAAAAAATCTCTTTCAAAATAATAAAATAACAAATAACCACTCCAATTGTTCAAGCTAAAATTAAATCCATACAAAATAAAATATAAACTCAAATCTGTTTTAACCTTCCAAATGCCTTTTAGAAAAGAAAACAACATTTGGTAGATTTACCACATGAAAAAAAGTCTCTGAAAAACAAATAGCTCTCAAAGCTCATCTAATTCAAATGAATCAAGAGCTTTTTAAATACTATCGAAGGGAAATTAATGATCTTCTTATAAAAGGAATCATTAAAAAAAGTAAAAGTCATTAGTCATGTTCTACATTTTTTGCCAACAAAAAAGCAAGAATTGAAAGAGGAACAATAAGACATGTAATTAATTACAAACTTCTCAACAAAACTCTCCAATGGATTTGATATCCTATTCCAAATAAAAAGTATGTACTTAACCATTTACATTTTATAAAAATTATTTTCAAAATTTGACATGAAGTCTAGTTTCTAGTAAATTTAAATTAAACCTGAGGATGGATACAAAATAACATTCACAATTCCATTTAGTCAATATAAATGGAATGTAATGCCTTTTAGCTTAAAAAATGCTCACCCAAAATCTCAAAAGATTATGAATGACATTTACAATCCTTTTCCCATATTCATTATTGTATATATTGATGCTATTTTAGCATTTTTTGAAAATATTAATCAACATTTTAAACATCTTAAGATGTTTCTTGATATTATGCAAAGAAATTGTCTTGTAGTTTCCAAATCCAAACTATCACTCTTTCAAACAAAAATTCATTTTCTTGGTCATTACATTTTTCAATAAACGATTACTCCAGTAAAGAGCAATTCAATTTGCCAACAAATTTCCTAACCAAATTATTGATAAAACCTAATTCCAAAGATTCTTAAAATGTTATGTTTCTAACTTCTTTCCTCAAATGTTTAATATTATCAAACTATTGCATGATCACCTTAAGAAAAATTCTCCCTTTTGGACATACATATATTATTAAACAGGTCAAATTACAAGTTCAATGTCTTCCACATCTGCATATTTTTTATCCAAGTGCATAAAAAATCATTGAAATGGATGCATCTAGCATAAGATATAAAGGTATCCTCAAACAAGTCAAAAATGACAAAGAGCATGTAGTTGCATTTACTTCAAAACATTAGAATCCCACATAACAAAACTATTCAACTATTAAAAAGGAAATTTTAATAATTGTTTTATGCATTTAGAAATTTCAAAGTGATTTGTTAAATCAAAAGTTTCTTATACATGTTGATTGTACATTTGCTAAAGATATTTTGCAAAAAAATGTTAAAGATCTTGTGTCAAAACAAATTTTTGCCAAATAACAAGCAATTATGTGTGTATTTGATTTTGATATCAAAGGATTTATAAATTCTCTTCTTAATTTTCTCACTTGGGAGTTTCTTCAGGGGAAATAATGTTGAAGAAAAAGAATGAGAGTGATAAGAATATGCCTTCATATTCTAACACTAAATCAATCCAAAAGACAAAGGCAAACAAGTGACCACCTCTTCTCCAAATTAATGCATATCCTCTATCAAACCATTATCTACAAATGATTTCTCTTTTCTAATTGAAACTTTGCAAGACATTGCAAACTAGATACCCCTGATTTTACCAAAGAAATCATAGGCCAATATAACTAAGGAAGAAGAAGACAAACCTTTAGTCCTTAGCCAAGCCTAATTGAAACATATGATTACTAAGCAATCTCAACAAATAACCAAAATAGGATTAACATCCAAAGCCATTGCCAATCCTAATCCAAAACGTACATAAATAATCATCAAACATATTAAAAAGTCCTATGTTGAAGACATAGTCCAAATGGAACCAGAAATTTGGAATAAAAATCCCAAATTTGTTCATTCCAAAATTTTTGCCAAAAGAAATTTTCAATTGCATACATTCTACTTTACAAATTGACAAAAAAAATGTCAATTTCAAATTAGCGATAACACCCTTTTGAGCCAAAGAAATTTTCGATTGCATACAATCCAATTGGGTTTACTTACTGGGATTACCAAAGTGCTTGGTACAATATCTTTTTCTTTCAAAATAAAAATCTCCAACATAATTGGCTGTTTTTCTTTAATCAAAACACCAAGTACAAATTTCCAAATTAGTTTTTAAGTTAGTGGGAAGTGTTTGGCCCAATACTAGAAATTTTTCCTCAACAAGTTAAGAATAATATGATGTTTTCCACTCCTATTTTGACAACTAAATTATGGAAACCTCCCCATATTTCTTCAATTTTATTGAAGAATAGGATTAATATTAATACTAAAAAGAAACCCTTTTTCCAAATATCTAACTCTTCAAAGACAAGGATCTATCAAATGGTAGGTATCATACAATCAAGCTCACAAAGCACATAAATATGAAATTACTAAGTGATTTAAGGAAATCTTCATCATCATAAAAATTCAAAGGTAGCACCAGTTAATTCAGCTAAGATAAATCTCAAATTGTTGCATCACTAGCAACTGTTTCAAGCAAACAAGATTTCATTAGCAAATCACAAAGCATTTTACAACAACTCAAAAACAATGCTCCAGTCTCTAGTTTGACTAGTTCTACCAAGGGATCTGAAGATTATGCTCAAACAAATTAGAATGACTCCTTTGGAATTAATCTTAGCAATAATTAAGGCAGTATTTTCAATTTTCAAATTTAACCAAATGGGAGACAAAATCTGATTGAAAGGTGACAAAAGTAGAAAATAGCCCACCAGTAGATCACTATTCCAACTTTCAATGATTAAAGTTAATGCAAGAACAATAGCAACGGTCACTATTCTAATTTTTGGTGACTAAAGTTGATGCAAAAGCATTAGTAGTGGTTACTATACCACAAAATTATTAAAACAACTGTAACAATTACTATAGCAAAATCGCTGTAACAGTTATTGTAGCAACTCAAATTTTTCTATAAATAGGATAAATCTTTCAAATGTAAACCAAGTTAGTTTTCCCCCTCTCAAAAGCACTTAGGGAGCAAGCTTTTGGCATTTAAATTCCCTTTTCTATAAGTTTTTTTAAAATCTAAATACAAATTATTCTTTAAATTTAATTTCTGTCTTTAATTTTCTATGTTCATATTAGTAATCTAACTGTGATCCTTACTTCTCTTTCAGGATAATTTTCTATGTTCATATTAGTAGTCTAACTACGATCCTTACTTTATCCTTAGTTCTCTTTCAGGACCTCATTGATTTTTATCCTTACAAATATTGCTTACTTTCAAATTCTATAAATTTCATTACTTTAAACCATTTCATTAATATAACAAATATGGATTATGTTCTTGATATCAAGGCTTTGATTTGGAAAGGTAGCCATTCTTCATCACATTCTCTTTTTCTATGTCACCCACAAGCTTTCCTTTTTTTTTATTTTGATTGATTGATGTGATAATTTGTTGTATTCCGTTGCAATAGTTATAGAAAAAGTTACATGTTCTATGAAAATAGTTGTAACCTTTTATGTAGAAATTATAACACACTTCTTGCTATAGATTGTTGCAACATTTTATAAATAAGGTGTAGGATTTTACTTGAATGTTGAATAAGCAAATCACTTTGCTACAACTATAATAAAGAATAAAATTATTGCAAGCTCTGCAATAAAAGTTGTAAATTTGATTATAAAAGTAGCAGTTGCAATAATATATGGGCATACTACATCAAAGTATGATTTTGTTGCTCATTTTTATAAAGGACTTGTATGAGGCTAAGATTAGTGCTCTGGTTTAACATCCTGAATTTTCTAAAATGAGTTTTGGTAATAAAATGGCTTTCTGGAGAAATCTAAAAGTAGTAACTTTGAAAAGTTTAAGAATTTGAAACTACAAATTTTGGGATACAAAGTGTTCAGACATGGTGGAAAAAGATTTCATGAATAATAGGAATCTTTAGAAAATAGAAGTTCTCAATACGAATGCTTATGAAACAAAATTTGTGTTTTCAAAAATTAATATCGGAAAAAACTCCGAAAAGATGGAAACCAAGGTTACAAGTGCCTAGCAAATGTAAATTTATAATCATTATAAAGATAATTAATTTAACTAATTTGTATCAAAATTTCACAATCGTTGGCAATCGGTAAGCATGTCAATTTTGGACTTTAGATGAAAAGGTTGGCAAAGTCACCAAGCAAGAAAAACTACAATACTTATTAAGGAAAAAGTCAAAGAGGTTGACCAATTTTCCTTTTTTCATTTTTGCCCTGAAAAAGGTGGTTGCCTTCACCTTTTAAACTCATTCCCAATTGCTTCACGCAACCTTTCATCTTCTTTTCCAAGTTCCTACTCTCTCTCTCTCTACAAGCTCTTCTTCTCTCTTCAGGTAATCCTTTATCCTTCCATGTAAATTTCTTATTTCTTTATAGTTGATTCCTCTCTTCCTCCTTTTTAATTTGACTTCAAAATCTTGTTGATTCATGGAGTAAAAATTGAGTTATGAATTTTTTAAATCTATTATCACTATTTATGTCACTACTCAACCTATGAATTAATCTGATTTTTATGGTATTTTAGATCTTGAATTTATTAGATATAGCTTGTTTTTGTTAAATGGAATCATAATCTAATCATATATGATTAGTTGAAGAGGAAAAATCCTTAGAAAATCTAAAAGCTAATAAGCTCTTCTTTTATGTTCTTGAAGAATATTGAAGATCTTTGTGAAATCTATTTGATTTGTTTGTTTCCAACTACTAAGGTGAGTAATGCTTACCTTTCTTATAAATTATGATATGTTCTTACTTGTGATTTGTTAATTAGTTGGTGCAAATGAATGAGATAAGTTTTTAGTAATTGTGTAGCCAAATTTGAGGTTGAATGGATCTGTTGAGAACTTGTTTGGTTTGCTATGGAAATAGCTAAGTTATAAGCTTGTTTCAACTTTCAAAATATGTTGAAATAATGATTTATAATGGAAGGTTGAACACAGAGTTGCTTCCCCTATTTTTTGATGTTTTCACACAAAACTTGCTTGTGCGAGTTAAATTACAGCTTTTTGAACTAAACTCGCAATTATACTTGCAAAAATCTAGCACTTTTGTTCTTACGAATTTTGAACTAAATTTGTAAGATTTGTATCAATATTTTCTACTCTATTTTTCGATTCTGATCATGATTTAGATCGTGTTTAAATTTGGACTTCCTGAAAGTTTTCAAAACGTGGTGAGCAAACTCGCATTTTCAACTGAGTTTCCTCGATTGCATCTCCAAAATTTTTCCACTCTTTTCAATTCAAAATTCTTTCTCTTTAAAAATTATTCTATTTCTTTGGGTCTAAATTTACATGAGATACAATTAAGTTAAATAAAATAGATGAAAAGTCTTCAATGAGTAATTTCCAAGTTAATATTAATTAACTAGTAATTGTTCATACACAAACGTTATAGAAGCAATGTGGATAGTTATAAAGATAGTATGATAGAGAATGTGTGTTTGAGATAGTATTGAAATGATGGTCTATATGTGGATAATAGAAAAATGATCATGATACTTGTTATAATAATAGGACCCATATAATTATGATTGTGGTCTAAGTTTGAATATTCTTTAAGAATTGGCTGTGGCATATAATGGCAATGATATGTGATAAAGATGATATAATATATATGTGAATAACAGATGACATGATAATGTGATGAAAATGATGCTATTGAGATACTTGAAAATTTCCCATGAAACATAAGATGGCAAGTAATGAATGACTCTGATTATAGAAATGCAATTACTATAAATGGTACTATATTGAAAAGTATGTGATGATCGTTGTTGGCATTATAATCATTTACATTGATTATATAGTATAAAGGTTGTTTATGTACATGAGACATGGTATGATATACAATGTTATGAATGATATGAGAATGATCGGATATGGTAGGAAATAATGAATTAGATCCTAAATTTACATGTTCCAATATGCCGGAAGGGCATAAGGTGGGTGCTAGAGGGATAAGGCAAGGTTTATGGGGGTTATGGCTCGAATGGAGTAACAAAGAGGTTTACATTGCTTTTTTTTATCATGTTGTTTATTGATTGTTATTCAAATACATTGAAATATGATAAAATATAACTTGAATATGTGACTTGGTTATTGACAGCCTGAAGCTGTGTGAATAA
>JANHAO010009872.1:0-18072 GCA_026873985.1 Saraca asoca
TAAGCCTGAGAATATGATGAACAAATTAGATGAATATTTAGTAATCAAGGATGCATTAGTTCAAGTTAATTTCCCTTGGCTGGTAGTTGTGTTTATTGTGTTTCTGTTTTCTTGTTGTAGTTTCTGGTTTTGCATGTTTAGCTTAGCTTAGTTTCTGTCCAACCCCCCCCCCCCCAATTACATCTCCTAATATCATTAATAAAATCATTCTAAAATGATCCTTGGGTTCGACCTGCGTTGCCTATGCTACAAGTTAGTTTAGGTAGCTCTAGTTTATAAATTTCTAATTTTGATCGGTTCGACAGCCGCTCATCATTGGTATTTGAAGGTTTGTCTTAGTTGTATCAATTAACCAAAAGGTTGTTTAGCCCTTCCTAGTTGGAAGTTTCAAAATTCCTAAATTCTGAGAGTTATGTAGTTTGTACCAAGTCCTATATGTTATTGCTATAGGAATTAATCCAGGCACCATATCATATCTGAAAAGTTTGGTATTTAAAACTAAGACTTTATCTATATGTGTCTCTCTTAAACAAATAGAAATATTAGGGAGGAAACAATTGAAATGTACCAACCTTTGCAATACATTAGCTTCTACGGCTTCTATCAAAGAGTCATCAAAATTTAAATGCTTAGCATCTTTAAGACACAGTAAGATAATAGTATTTAAACCTAATCTAGTCATAGGTTTTGAAACTACTTGTACATAGTTAAGATGTAGAAAGTTGAATTTTTTATTAAGTTTTGAAACATCTTTTCCAAAAAGAATTTTGAATTTTTTATTAAGTTTTGAAACATCTTTTTTAGAAAGAATAACAAATTCTTTCAGCAAAGGATCAACATTTAAAATTCTTTCTTCAATTTTCACAACATAGATTGATCTACTAAAGAAGTCTAAATTAGATTTGTAATGCTCTTTATTTGGTATCCTGACATTTCCTAGTCATCAATCTCTTGATTGATATTTTCAAAAAGCAATTTACTCTTTGAAAATAGATTTGGAATCATCTTTAAATTTGATTTTTGAAGAAGCATTTGAAGAAGATCCTAAAAAAGAAAAACAATAGGAAAGAGAGTGGAACATAATAACAGCAGTAGAGAACACAAATAAATATATTTATAAAATTAAACCTTTTCTCTTGGCCAAATATCATAGCATACACCAGATTATTTTCATGGTTAAACATTAGCATAGACTTCACAAGATCTTAGTATATAATATATTCTTATCATAGAAGTGTTTCTCGCATGTTAAACTAATGAGTTATGAGTGAAGGCTATTTATAAAAAAAAAAGGATAAAACAACTGTACATTGTTAATATTCAAGGTATTCACTTCTTGGACATGTGGGCAATCTTTTAATGATCAAATTTGGGAAGATTTATTTTGATGTTTAATATGCATTTAATGTTGACTAAACAAAAACATATTTGCATTAAAGGAATTAGGACATCAATTATTTATTGTCTTGGTAAAGCACCAATTAACAAATTAGAGTGCATGTGAGTATAATATTATTGCACATGTGTCAGACTTTGGTTTTATCAACTAATAAGGTGTCTATGCCCCAAAAAATATCTAGGGCATGAAATATTGCCCTAAAAACAAGTGTATTGCATTTATGTTACAAAAAGTATTTCTCCCATTTATATGGAGAAATGCCTATATATTCTAACCATAATGCATGTCCTTACTATTAACCTTAGCCCCTATTTTTTTAAATTAAGTAAATTTGTATTTTAATGACAACAAATAATTTTAGTTGAGCTAATTTGGTTTAATTTTAATGGATCTTTCATGAATGGCCTTGAAGTTCTAGTTGAAGGCATAAATTAAGTCTTGTTTAGAATAATTTTATAAAGGTATTGGATTATTTGAATTTGGCTCATTTCTTAAAATTACTTTTGGAAGGTTTGACTCAAGATTTTGTTCAAAAAGCTTTTGAAATATTTTCAACAAAAACATTCCAAGACGTTCATACATGATTTATCAAATTGTTAATCTTGGAAAAAATATTTTTGCATTTAAATTATTTCACCACAAATTAATTTGAATTTTTTTTTGGATTATTTTATGAGGTTTAAATTGGTTTTGAAATGAATTTGCAAAATGTATTTTTGCAATTCAAATTAGGCAATTTGAACTAATTTCACGATCATGATCATGAGAACAGGGCAAGTGTTCTTGCCTTACAATTTGAATAAGGAGTTTACACTAGTTTCTTATGATGCTAATCACAAGCATCCCGAGAATGGCTAAAAGTTTGCACATTTTGGCCGATTCAAATCAAATTTTAAACTAGTTTTTGTGATTCAAATCGATGGCTTTAAAACTAAGTTTTCATGATTCTAATTGTAATTTTGATCACATGAATTTATGGACTTACCAAATGTTTCCATATATTGGTGATTCATCTACTTTTACACTACTTTGCAATGATTTGAATTAAAGCATTCAAAATTGAATCTCATGATTCCAATCGCATTCTGATTAGAAATTCAAAATCTGAATTTGCATTTTTTATTGCAAAAAGTAATTTTTGAAATAATGACCATTTAACTATGTTATACTCTCTTATTATGAATACCCATTTCATACACTTCCTCAGGAGAAAAAACCCTAATTCTTAAGAGGCAAACATTCTCTTGTTATTTGTGCTTCAACTTTTTATCTAATTTCTTTTTATATGACTAGATTTGATTAATTCCATACCTATTGAGCTTTAGTTTGTAAATCTGAACTACAGAGTTCTTTAAATTTATGTCATATCTTTCAAGCACATATGGGTTTTTTGGGGTGTGCTTTACCTAGGTTAGAAAGAGTGGTTGAGCTCTTTGTTTTCCTTTTTTAAGTGAGTGGTTGAGCTTCTCAAAGTGGTTTTTGATTATGAGTGAGTAATTATTGTAAAGGTTTCTTCTTGTGCCCATTTAAACTTGGAGGGATTGATATTATAATGGATTCAAGCTTTATAGAGAGCTTGGATGTGGATATATGCCTCAAAGGCTATTTTTCAAGGATGAACCACTATATATCTTGTGTTTGAATGTCTCTATCCTTACTTTATTTATTTTTTAATAATTGATATTGTAATATCTATTTTTGCTCTTGTTGATAAATGAGGTTATAAGGTACTCTATTTTTTATTGATGAAATTTGTTGAGCATTTTGTGCTACATTGTTTATCATTCTACCCAAAAGTTACTTTGTTTAAAAGAAGTGATTTCCATCTATGAATTTGCTTATTGAGGCCTTGCCTATGTATAGTTAAATGAATTTCTTTGCATAAGTGCTTTGATTTGTTATTTCTTGTGTGCAAATATCTTCATCAAACTATCTTGAGTTTGTTTGAATTAAACCATTCCATGGCTTTCTAAATTCAAGAGATTTTCAAAGAGATCACAAAAATTGTGAAAGTTTTCAAAGCACCGAATTCACCCCCTCTTGGGTATGGGTTGCCTTATCCTACCATTGGTATTAGAGCTATGGGCTTTTGTTTAAAGGATTTAACCATCTCAAGAGGATCCATGGCAACCATTGAAGGCATCTCTTTGAAAGAAAGTTTGGATATTTAAAAATCTCCAATTTTTGAATATGTTGATATTTTTAAACCTCTTTTCTTATATGGTTCTTAATTTAAAATTTGGAAAGGAAAAATAGAGTGCTTTTTACAAGCTTTTGATGTATATTCTTGGGATATCGTTGTGGATGGTTTTAATTTCAAACTAAGGAGTCAATAGGGTGATGACCAAGAAGGGATTTTGCTTTGCCATAGTAGTTTGAATGATAATGCTTATATGAAAGTTTCTAAATGCTCTATTGCCAAAGAAATTTGGGACACTCCTGGTGCTTTTTATCTTAATAATTATTTTTCTATTGATAAGAGTGTTTGTGATAAGCATGAAAAGGAAAAGGAAATAGAGGAAAATATTATCAAGGAAATTCTTCAAAAGGATTTATAACAATATGAAATGTATTCCATGCCTCCTAATAAAGAATTCTACGAGAAAGAAAAGGATGGTTCCAAAGAAGAGTCAATCAAGCTTCAAATGGAAAAATCAAGCTCTAAGACTCAAAAGGACTTTGAGGTATATGATTCTAATCCTAATGCTAGTTCTTGTTATGATGACTTACATACTCTCAATGAATTGCATAATGATAGGATATCCATGACATTGGATTGTTCAACTTTTTGTAACTTTCAAATTGAAAATGATTTATCCCAAGAGAATGTTGAACACTCAACTTGTACACTTTACAAGTCTTTGAGAGAAGATATAGATTTTACTCTTGGAAAGTCTAGAAAAACTCTTAGCATGCTTGAATTAAAGTGTGATTTCTATAAAATGCCAAAGTTTTCTAAATGTGTTTTTCAAGAAAAATCAAATTCTAGTAAAAATTCTATTATTTGCAATTATTGTGGTCACTAAGGTCATATCACTCACTTATGCCCTATTAGAAGAAACTCTTTTGTGAGAAAGAAAGAAATTTGGGTTCCTATGGTATCTAAATGTTTAAGTACTAATATTGAAGAACCCAAAATTAAGTGGGTATAAAAAAGTCCTCCTAGTACTTTAATTATGTAGAAAAATTCTCGCAAAGGTACACAATTTGGTCAAGAAAAGAAAAAAATACTCTATAAAAGCTTTTCCAAAAGAAAAAGGTAGAAAAAGAAGGTTTGACATAACCAAAGATTCCCAAACATACATTTTTGTAGTGTCAATGCTCAAACCACTTAAGGAGAAGCAATGGGTATGAAAGAGTCATCCTTTCATTGCAAAGGATAAGGTATCAAAATCTCAAACCTCGTGTTGCTTTATTTGATATTCATTGAAGAAATGTGTGAAATAGTTCTAAAGCATAAGTATTGCATGAAGATTGTGCTTCATCTCGATTAAAATCATATATGCATATGAGATATTACCCTAAATGCATGATTTACTTTGTCTTCATATACTCTCTTAGCTCTTTGTTAAAATAACTTATTATAAGCATTTGAAATGCTTAGCATATTTTTTCTTGAACCTCATTGTCTATTTCATATATATGGATGATATGCAAATGCTTTGAAAATTGATTTTCAAGAATATATTCTTTGTGCTCACTTTTTATCTTGATCAATCTTTCTCACGAGCACTTTACATTGATATTCTTTCAACCTTCGTGGACCTAAGTCTTGGATAGGTACCAAAGAAGTTGTCTAGAGTTATTATGTATGAAAGAAAGGTAATACTTCCTCAAGCTTAGTATGGAAATGGAAGACAAGTTCAACTTGAGGATAGTTCAAATTAACTCTCAAAGGAGTTAACTACCATAAAGAGGAGTGTCAATTTAAATGTTTAGTATACTTTATCCTCTCTCTATGCTAAATATGCTTCATATCTTTCTTGAGTTTGGATAGTTAAAGATTAAACTTATCATTGCTATGATTGATTTTATCTTTAAAATGATATGTCCTCTTTGTGCTAAAGAAAGGTAATTACTCCTATCATGGCAAATATGTCTTGAAAGTGTTTATATGCCTATGTTTAAATTTTTTGAAAGATAATGGCTCCATGCTTTTTTCATACTTATATATTAAAAGGAGCTTATTTCTTTACAATTGCTTATTATTGGTGAATATTTGGTTTCTTGATGGATGTGTATACCTTTTTGCTCCTATACTCTTGGTTCTTCAAAATGTTTGATATAGGTTTTGATAATTTAATGTTTTCAAAAATCATAAATCTTGTTCTTTGAAGTTTTTTTTTTTTTTAAATAATTCTTGTTACTTGCAAAATAATTTTTATAAGCACTTCTTTTATCTTCTAGTTTCAAAATTACTTAGTTCATGTTATAATACTTGCTATATGCTTTCTATCAACCTTGAATATGTTCTAAGAAGTGCTTAAATGGTGCTTAAAGCTAACCGCTTCCTTGAAAAATCTTTATAATTTGTTTTATATATATCTTAATCTCTAATCATGAGTTTTGTGCTTAAAAGTTAAAATCTTTGTGATTTGTGAAAAGATTCATAAGTTCAACTTCAAGGGTGGGAAAAATTGAAGGAATTAGAAGATCAAGTTTTGACTTGATTTTTCAATATAATAAATCATTAGCTTCCAATCCCCTTCCAAAGACAAGCACATCAAGGAAAACTTCTTTCTCATTAAGATCAATATGGTTTTTGCCTCACTAGTGATAGGAATTGAATAAGAGGATCATGTTGCTTCAATTAATGTGTATTTCTATCCTTATTTCTTCTTATGAATCTTTCACATATATTGGATTGCATGATTCTCTTTGTCTAAGTTGTTCTTGGTTTGTTTGGAAAAGATCATGAAAAATATGTTTGGTTATGATGAAAATGTGCTTAATTGTCATTTTATGTCTCTTGTCATTTCACATAGGGAAAGCTTAATAGTTTTAATCTCTTTTTATCCATGTTGCATATCCTTTCATGATGTTTTCTTGAGCTATGATTCCTAATTGGTTGGAACATATGCTAATTTTTTTTTCATAAAGGAAACTTTGAAAGGAGATATGTATATATAATTTATCTTTTTTTAAAATAATTGTTCTTTGATCTTTTCAAAATTAGTTTAAAAAAGTCATGGATATCAAATTTCTTAAATGTTTTATTTGAAATCATTTGAAAAAAAAATTATTCCCTTCCATATTTCTCCTAAACTTCTTTTCAATATTTATACCACGAAAATTTGGAATTTTATAAAAGTGTTGATGAAAAGGAGAGACATTGCCCTTAAATTTGTTAAGCTAAATTTTAAACTTGCTAACATTATTACAAAACCTCTATTTGATTATTATAAGAGAATAGGGCATGTTGAATCCTTTAAAAAATAAGCTTACTTGATTTGATTCTCTTTGTTTGTTTAGTTCCCAAGTGATTTTAGTTAATCTCTTTTTTCAATTTATGTTAATTTGTTTAAATTAATACTAACGTAGACATTAGAGGGTCCTCCAATTCATTTTTTTTTGTAGGCACTTTGCTTTTCTCTATTGACTCTTCATGTTGTTCAATTGTCTATGTAGTTTAAATATTAGTATTTTTTTTTTTTGGAAAGTGCTGAAAATTTTGGACTTTTTATGTAATCCGATGGCTTGCAATTCAAAATGAATTTCCAGTTCATCTTGTGATTCAAATTAGCAAATTTTGCATTCTTTTAGGTTGCTTAGCTGGGTGCACAATTTTGATCATGATTCGAATTAGTTAGGAAACTCTGGCTTTATGATTTGAATCAATCAGCCAACTCTAGCTTCATGATTCAAATCAATGTTGAGATCATTTTGTCATGCATTTATGATTATGCTTGCGATTCAAATCACTCATGCATTTTGGGCTTGCAATCCTGATCATGAGTAGATTACATATAGCCTACACACATTTTCATATTAGATCTTCACTTTCTTCTTAAACCTATCACCTTCTCTTTAAATTTTCATCAAATTTCAATTAAACACAAATATTTCTTCACCAAAACACTTTCCTACCATTTTCCTTCAATTCTAACTAATTAAAACTTGCAATTTCTCCAAAATCTTAAAACTCCCAAATTTTCCCGAATCACCTTATCTCTTTTTTCAAAAATCCAACATGACTAATAATTTTCTCAATGGTTCTAAGAAGAGAAATAAGGTAATCAAAGACATGAGGGCTTATTGCATAAGTGTTGCAATTGAAAAGCAAAAATTCTTCCCAAATGTGAAATCATATGAGAGGTATGTGAAGTATAAAGAAAAATTTATCCCTCTTATTAAAGGTTGGGATAAGAAATTTCTTTAGGAAAGCACTTAGAATTGCATTATTTGCTAGAAAAACATAGGTTGTTGAAGTTTGTGTGTCATAGTACTCCATGTTACCCTGGGCTATTTAGAATATTTTATGCTAACCTAGGCATAGCCAATGGAAGGTTATCTACATCTGTAATGAGGAAGGCTATTGATTTGGATGTGAAGACCCTTTGTAGTCTTTCTGGTATGGAAAGAAGGTCTAGTTTCATCACTAGCAAAGATGTGGAAGACTATTCAAAAGAAGAGGCAATCAAGATGCTCTCTCCCAGCACAGCTCACATTTTTGCTACTTAAAAACTTCTAATCACTGGATTATCAATAGAGGATCATCTCTTTCACTTCCCAATTGTCAAGACAAAACATCCTTGCCACACTAACTCTATAAATACATATTGTAGAAGATTAGATTTTCTTGATGTAGATCATGAAGAAATGTCTAAAAATCAATATCTCATACCTAATCTTATCATACATGAGCACCTTCTTTTTAAAGCCTAATAAAAGCTTCCTGCCTTATGGGATGGTTTTCACAAGGTCTTTTTGAATTTTCAAGTTCCTCTGTCATTGGAAAAGGAAGTTGAAAATGTGGACAACTACACCTTGATGAATGAGAAGACCATTTATTAAATGCATCTTAGATTTCTAAATAAGAGGTGGGTTAGGCAAGATGGCTCAGCATCCAGTAAGGTCTAGTACTTTGGGTTTTGGCTCTAGTTTTGATTCAGGATCTATAGACTTCCAAAATGAAATTTTGACTCTCTTAAGGCAACTTTAGTTTCAGCAAACTCAATTCTTTGGAAGTATAGAACAATCTCACTAGCAAATCAATGAAATGCTTGACTCCACTGAAGCAAATATAAACACAAAGATCCAAGACCTTCATAGTTGGTTGAACACCATGAAAGGAAAACTGAATGAAATTCATGATTGGGTTGCTCCGGATGCTTTTGGCTTTTACCTTTGTCTGACTTATCATTCCCTTAGCCCCTTTCCTTTTTTACTCTTGCTTTTAACTTCTATTGACTTATTATTTATAACTCTGATTCTTAGATATTTTCAAGATAGTTATTGTTCATTAAGGGTATTTTGATCTTTTTCAATGTTATTCTTGTTTTTGGCTTTTGGCTTTATCTTTTGCTTTATTTTTTTTCATATGACACAAGGGGGAGTATTATGTATTTTGGGATTTGTGCGTTGCATGCCTATCAGGGAAAATTGTTGTCTTGAGGGGGAGCCTTACTTGATCTTTCTTGCTAAAATATGTTATTGGCTCTGAATGTATGTTTGATTCCTTTCTAACCCCAAGATGTTCATATATGATTTATCAAATTGTTAATCTTGGAAAAATGTTTTTGCATTTAAAATATTTCTCCAAAAAATATTCCAATTTGTTCTTAAATGTTTTGTCATATTCATTTAATTTGGACTTATGTTTTTGGATTGTTTTATAAGGTATAAGATGGTTTAAATTTGTTTTGAAATGAATTTGCAAAATGTATTTTTCACTTTCCAATCCTAAGATTTGAATTGGGCAATTTGAATTGATTTCACGATCATGATCGTATGAACAAAGCAAATGCCTTGCGATTCAAATTGGGGGTTTACACTAGCTTCTTATAATTCTAATCACAAGCGTCTCAAGACTGATTGAAAGTTTGTAGATTTTGGCAATTCAAATTGAATTTTAAACTAGTTTCTATGATTCAAATTAATGGCTTCAAAATTGCGTTTTCATAATTCTAATAGCCATTTTGAATGCACGAATTTCTGGACTTAGCAACAGTTTTCATATTTTTGCAATTTGAATCAATCTTTGAATGATTTTTTTGTGATTCGAATCAAAGCATTCAAAATTGAATCTCACAATTTTAATCGTGATTTTGATAAAAAATTTGAAATTTCAATTTGTGATTCTGATCATAGAAGGTAATTTTTGAAATAATAGTCATTTTACTGTATGCCATTTTCTCTCACTATAAATATCCATTTCACACAATTTCTCGAGAAAAATCCGTATTTCTTAAAAGGCAAATATTCTCTTTTCATTTATGCTTTAACTCTTTATTTAATTTCTTTGATATAAGCTAGATTTGATTGATTCCATACTTATTGAGCTTCAATTTATAAATCTAAATGCTGAGTTTCTTAAATTTCTATCATATCTTTCAAATACATCTGGGTTTTCTAGGGTGTGCCTTACATAGGTTAGAAAGAGTGGTTGAGCTTTTTATTTTTCCTTTCTGAGTGAGTGGTTGAGCTTCTCAAAGAGGTTTTTGATTGTGGTTGATCAATCATTATAAAGGCTTTTCCTTGTGTCTATTTAAACTTGGAGGGACTAATATTATGGTAAATTCAAGCTTGGTTGAGAGCTTGGAAGTGAATGTATGCCTTGAAGACTATTTTTCAAGGGGGATCACTATAAATCTTGTATTTGAATATCTCTATCTTTATTCTATGTATTTTATAGCAATTTATATCATAATATTTATTTTTAATCTTGTTGATGAATAAGATTGTGGGATGCTCCTTTTTTTATTGATAAAATTTGTTGGGCATTTTGTGTTTAATTGTTTATTATTTTGCCTAGAAGTTGGTTTTTTGAAAGAAATGATTTTTATCTATGAATTTGCTCATTGTGGCCTTGCCTATGTATAATTAAATGAGTTGCTTTACACAAATGCTTTGATTTGTTATTTCTTATGTGCAAATATCTTTATCAAACTATCATGGGTTTGTTTAAATTAAAACCATCGCATGACTTTCCAAAATCAAGAGATTTTTAAAGAGAACACCATAAATTATGAAATTATTCAACACATCTAATTTACCCCCTTTTGGGTATAGGTTGCCTTGTCCTATAATTGGTATTAGAGCTATGGCCTCTTGTTTAAAGGATTAACCATTTCAAGAGGATCCATGGCAACCATTGAAGGCACCTCTTTGAAAGAAAGTTTGAATATTTCAAATCTCTAATGTTTGAATATGTTGATATTTTTAAGCATCTTTTCTTTGATGGTTCTTATTTTAAGGTTTGGAAAGGAAAAATGGAGTGCTTTTTACAAACTCTTGATTTATATTGGTGGGATATCATTGTGGATGATTTTACCTTCAACCAAGGAGTGAATGGGATTATGATTATAGAAGGGATTTTGCTTTGAACATTAAAGTTATGAAAATTTTACATAGTAGTTTGAATGAAAATGCTTATGCCAAAGTTTCTAAATGTTCTAGTGCTAAAGAAATTTGGAACACTCTTAGTGCTTTTTATCTTGATAATTATTTTTCTATTGATAAGAGTGTTTGTGATGATCATGAAAAGAAAAAGGAAATAGATGAGAATATTATCAAGGAAATTCTTCAAGAGAATCTACATGAATGTGAAATGTATTCCATGCTTCCTAATGAAGAATTCCAAGAGAAAAAAAAAGATGGTTCCAAGAAGAGTCAATCAAGCTTCAAATGGAAAAATCAATCTCTCTAACTCAAACGGACTTGGAGGCATATGATTCTAATCTTACTATTAGTCCTTGTTATGATGACTTACATACTCTCAATGAATTGCAAAATGAAGCCTAAGTGAATGGCAAATTGACATCATATTGCACGGAGGTTTACTGCTATATCTCACATAATAATCAAACTTTCCACTAGCTTCTCCAAGCCTACTTTTGGATTTCATGCTTCATATTCTTCTTTAAGTTACTACTATGAAGACTTAGTTTTGGTTCATCTTCTTCCTCAGCATTCCCCTAAATACAGTCTTTACATTGACAAGCTACTGGATTAAACCCCTTGTGGCCATCATTAATGGTGGCTTCATAGATAGGTTTCCCTTCTTAATCAAATCCCTATATTGGTACCTTCAAACCTATATGATTATCATTGCTTCTGATTGTTGAGAAATTGACTAGGAATGGATGTAAGACTTTTTGGAAAAAGTGATCTTAATGGATCCATCATCATTATTTTTGAATTCAGGTTCATTTAACTGAACAAGCTGTTTGGATGTTTAGTTTTCATATAATGGGTGACCCAAGAGTCTAGAATAAGCTTTATAAGTTCTTTTCTTGACACCTGTTTTGAAACAAAGGTACAATTAGGGGTTTGATTTAGGCTAAAAGTAAGAAGAAGAGAATCTTCATTTTCATTTAGGTAAGACAGATTAAGTGAATGGTTTTGTAAACAATAAGCAAATTGGGTACGAAGCGAATTTGCATAGACATTGTGAGACATTGGACAACTTGTAATTTGTATCTATATTTCAAGAGCGAAGATTATTGCTTGGTAGAGATTTCCTAAGGTGGCATTAGGAAGACTAGATTTTGAGATTTTAAGACAATCTTTGCTTGTTGTCCAAGGGGTTCTAGAAATGACTAGAGGAAAACATACTTGAGGCTGGCCTCATCAATCCCTTGGACTAATAATATCTCTTTGACATGGCATCATAGTATTTTTGAAAATCTTTAAGCTTAAATGAGTAACATCTCATGTTGGCTTGCGCTTGGACATTTGGTGATGAACCCATGAATTAATTGTGCAATTTAGTCAAGAAGCCATCAATGCTGACTTATCCTTATTCCACAATTTTTTGATTTAACCACTCTATATCATTTTCTAAAGATGGGGTATGCATTGTTCAAATGCCTAGCTCAAGTCTATACTTTTGGTACCTATTAAACAAAATGGAGATTCTTTTCTTTTTGTTATTGGCAAGAATTCGGAGATTAGAAGGAACTTATGCACCTTACTCTTATTTTGTTCTATAGTTATCACTTCTTAAGCCCATTAGTGACTAGCATCAAGATTTTGCATATACTACTTTTGATTTCATTCTAATTCTTTCATTACCATTGGTACTTGAAGCATGATGGAAGAGATGAAATAAATTTCAGAGAACATTTTTTTTATTTGGTTGAGATATCCACTCCAACAAATTTTATTAGTTATCCTTGGGTAGGATATGACCATTGGTGACATACTCATGTCACTATAACTCTAGCAAATGGGATTGATCCAACTACACTTCCTCATGAAATTTGGCAAGTGAAGTGGAATCTTTCCACATCAATATTCTCTCAAAAAGCATAAGGTCAGGAGACAATGGATCTTATCATAGCCCTTAGTTTTTATTAGTGGGAATGTTTTATATTTTGTGTATAATATAATGTGTGTTTATACTTTGTGTCGGTATCCACGTAGAAACTGACACATGTATTAATGCTATTTGTGAGGTATGATAATATTATCTTTGTATAATCCAAGCAGCCAATGCGAAACTGTCATGTGACATATAATCCGTAAAGTTGTAATCTGCTTATACGAAGTTCAGCTATTAACAAGTGTTCTCTCTAGTTCTTCGAAACAGAGCATTTCCTTCAATAATAATAATAATTATTATTATTATTATTATACAAGATTCATTTATAGATACTTCTTAAATCAAATTTTACATCAATCAGATTGCCATTGTAACGGTAGTTTTGCTGTCTCTGTCAGACTCCACTCCTGTGCTCGTCGATCCTTGCTCTGGGGCTCAAATTATGTGTCTTCCCACTATTGTTGACTGTTTGTTAGCATTTCAAGCAACATGTACCATGTGACATAGTGCGGCGAAAATATATTTGATGCGGTCAATTTTTGTATGATTATATACTAATTAAAAATTATCATATTTAAAAATATTTTCAATTAAATAGGCATGTGTCTCCAAGTTGTATATATATATATATATATATATATTAAATTACTTCATTTAAAGATTTTTATGTAATATGTTATAATTTCATAAAATAAAAGTCATAACTTTATGCATAAATATTATGCAATATTTTGCAAATTTTTACAATTTAGATCTTAAATCAAATTTTAAGAAAAAAAATATTAATCAAAACTTTAAATAATAAAATTGCATCAAATAAAAAACTTTCACTTATTAAAACATAAAATAAATAAATTCAACTCAAACAACGAATACGAATAAGCAATTGGTTACTCATTAAAATATTTGATAAACTTTTGAATTGAAATAATATTTTATAGAATATTGGGGTAAGGAGATTTTTATTTATGGAGTCAAAACTAGTATATATATAACACATAACTATAAATTTTTTAAGAAAAATAATACATAATTATACAATTTTTTCCAACTAAGTGGGATTAATTGACCCCTCTTTGTTCAATGTGGCTACACCACTAAAAATAATGATGATAATCTTATCTAGATATTATGTAGAATTTTTTTGCATCTGATTTAAGTTCATTATGTATATTTTAAGAAAAAATGCAAATCAAGGCCTAGGTATACAGAGGAAAAAATATCATTATTTTATGATAAATTTATTTTTGGTCTCCTTTGTTTTTTTTTTAAGACAAATTTTACGTTTATTATTTTCTATTATAATTTGGAATCAGTACTATCTAATATTTAAATAGAAATTTTTTATATGAAGCCCTCACGCTTTTTTGTCTATCAGGACAACGAGATGCAGTTAGTTTTATGTTTTTATCTTATTAATGAAATTTATAATATGAAAAAAATTATTAAATAATACGCATTTATTTTGATTAATGAAATGATTATTATGAAAAAAAAAATGTAGAGATAAAATCTTTATACAGATTGTTTCCATAATAATTATATCATGTAAGAGGTAGCATTTTACATTTGTTTTATTTTTATTTGGTAACTTGAATCTAAGTATTCTTACGTAGAGCTATTGCTATATTGATTTGTTTGATTTTATTAAATTGAGTTACGTGACTGAAAAAAACCCGTCTTAAAGGGGTTCTTATACAACTACTGCTCTATGCCATTTCTGTTCCTTTGGTACAAATATGGCACCTTATAATAATGTGTAGGCACTTTAATGACTAGTTAAAAAATTAAATGAGTTGATGTGACAACCTATTTAAAAATTTATATTAAAATTTTAAAAATATTAATTCAAAAATCAATATAAAACAAAATTAAAATTAAAGTTTTAATAAAATAAAATTAAAAATTCAATAAAATATTTAATCAATGTAAAATATTTTTATTGAAATATAATAGATAACTAAGTTTGATAAATCGATTTGTAATATACATTTTACTAACTAAAGTTATTAAATAGATTGATTTACATCAATACGTTTTATAAATGGATCGTACCGATACGACACAATTATTATTTAAGTCAAGTTAAATTTATTTAGATTATTACTATTTTTTAACATGACATCAATCGAAATTATCAATTATAGATTGAGATAAGGGTTATCCAAGGGAAACTTCAATTCTTAAAAGATTGAATGTTTTTATTATTCAATTATCTTTTTACATTGAAATTTGCTAATAAGTCAAAAAAAATATAAAAAATTTTAATGCAGAAAAAGTACTCCAACAATGAACACATACAACCTTCTAAAAAAATCAAACTCCCTATAAAATTATCCTTTCGAATAATCTTTCAACTTGAACTAAGTAAAACAATAAGTTGGATAATTATTTCAAGTTGAAAAGCTCATTCTCATGCCAATTGGAGTAGAAAAAAATCGTTAATTCTAATAGATTTTATTGTTGTTGACTTTTATATTTATAGAATTAAGTTACAAATTCAAATAATTGTGATCATAACTGATACATTTTGCCTTAAAAAAATTGTAACTGCCAAACTGTACATATAATTTTCAAATTACTAATTGGCATTATATTCACATAAAATTTAAAAAAAATGTTAATTAGTATTATATTCATTTGCAAACCAAAACTGATATAGCTGTAACATAATTTACTATCCAAAAGTCTAAGCTTTATTGAGTTAAACAATTCATTAATTTGAATGAAACGAAGATTGCAACCCGCACCAACACGAACTATTTTTATGAAGATATGTAATGTATATAACTCTTTTTCCTCAAGGCAGGGCTGCCCAAGGCTATACATGTGATTATGTTAAAAATACATATTATTTCAGCTGAAGTTCATTTTAAACTTCATTAACTTTTATAGTTTTTTGGCTCAATGAAAAAAATTGAATGTGATATTATTGAATACATTATTCAGAAGGTTGAAAAATCATAACGTAGGATCATAAGAATTGGAAAATTGACAAAAGAAAATTTGAAATGTCTTAAAAAATTAGTTTCAAAGGTTTAAACTTCTTACTTTCAACTTTCAAGTTAGAAACATTAATCACTTAATAAAAAAAACTTTTTAATTTGACGAAAAAATTGCAGCCGGTTCATCGCACAAGCTATATTCTAATTAGTTTGGTAAAATTTACTTTATACTACATCGCTTTACTCTTTGACTTATTCATTTTTTAAGATTTTGTGGTCCCAGAAAATTCTTGCATACTTAAAATATAATATAAAGATTAGAATACACCAAACCTCTTTATACTTTGAGTCACGTGTATATAATCCATGATCTTTTAAAAAAGATGTATTAAATCTCTTATGTTTTAAGATATGTATACTTTACCCACTTTTATATATTTTTCATCGATAAACCTACGGGTTTAATGCATTTTATTATACAAACTATACATATCATAAAAAAAACAAAAGAACACGTACATGACATTTTTCACTTGAAGTATAGGGATTTAGTGCATTTTTTTATAGATATATTATTTTATTATAAATATTTATAACTAAATTACTTCTTGTTATATAAAATCAATATGTTTATAGTTCATAAGCTAAAATAGTTTTAAAATATCAAATCTTATATTGACAATAATAATAATTTTATTTTAAATATGTAATTAAATAAAAATTAAAATAACAATATATAATATTTATAGATGTCCTATTTTTCTGATATATTATTTATATGTTAAAATGCACCAAACTTCTTAAATTTATGGGTGAAAAATAAATAAATGTAGGTGATGTTGATAGTGGATTTTGGTTCTGGGTCAAACTCCAACCAACAGAGGATTCTTTTCGGATCTCAAACTATAATCTGGTTCTAATGTAGTAAATGAGTGAAGAAGGCGAGAAAAAAAGGAAGACTAGTAAAGAACACAGAGCTTTTAACGTGGTTCGACTAAATTCGGACAGAACCGGACACTACATCTACAGTAATGTATTGATCAAAAAGTGTTTCTACAGAGTTTCAATATGGTGGCCTCAGTCCTCTAACGTTCATCTCCTTCCTTCTATTTATAGAGCAGAGGAAGTTACAAATGTCAATAAATCTATTACATCAAACATTTAATGTATAAGACAGGATGGATAGACTAAGATCCTGCAAATCAGCTTCAGTAGATTGTCTTTTGCAAGTGGGCCTTGCATGTCTGCTGGGCAATACTTAAGCTAGTCTCCTGCTTAACAAGCTCCTAAGTTACTGGTCACACATCATAGGCCTGATTCTTCAGTCTAGGGGAGCTATTGCCTTCTAAAGTAGTGAGGACGAGCTCGTTCTTGCTAGGGCAAGCTAGAGTAGAGAAGATTGCTAATGACGCGAGCTAAAGCTTAGCGCTCTGAGCATCCAGCAAGCTGAACCCTTGTCGCACTTAGGCCACTTGCCAGCCTATTAAGGATATTCCAGATTTCACATATAGCATCAGCCCCCCAACTCTCAGCTTACTTCGAGGGCTAGGAGTTGAAACTTTTCAAAGGTCGCTCACTTTGGAGAACTCAACTCAGTCAAAGTTTTCATCGAATCTATTATTTCATCTGTTCTAGGCCATTCCTCCCATGGTACGTGCCTCATGATCATAGGTGAGTCAGCCTCGTTCTTTTCCAAGGCCATTAATGAAAGCAGTTAGGGAGATTCATCTGGACCCTTCGGTAAGGCCGAGCTTGATTCTATTTAAGGTAGGAGAAGCCTTTCTTGCTCATTCACTAAACAAACCATGAATATCCCAGATAAGCCTCCCTTACTTTCCACATTTAGTCTTTTTGCCATAGTGTGTATGGCCTACTGCATAAGAAGCTTTGAAGATACAACTTCCTCGGTAATATGGATGGATCCCATATAGATCTCGAATTATGCCCTCTCGACTTCGTCATGAGGTTTTTGCCTTGCTAGCCAGGCTCTGCCGCTTCTTGAGTTGCTCTCATTGCGAATCAGAAGAAGAGCTGTTGGCCTGGAGAATAAGGAGCAGATATGCTCGTTCCCTCTCCAATTGACGGGAGTCATTGATAAATGGGAAAAAGGGCATAAAAATAAGATAGTTTTCGTCTGATTTATTAATGGTATTTTGTATTTTCTTAGTGTCTTTGCTTTGATTTTATGTTTTGTCCTAGATACTGCTCTTGGTTTGTATTTTTCATGTAGGATGACAAAAAGG
>JANHAO010009873.1:0-18061 GCA_026873985.1 Saraca asoca
TTTATTTTGTAGAATTTATTTCTTGCTCAAAGATGGAAGGTGGAGGATCTTAACTCAATGAAGTCATGTTTACTCTTAGAGCCATACAACAACAATTTGAGAGTGTAAATATGAAACTTGATGGACGTGATGAAAGAATCTCAAAGGAGGAACGAAGAATACATCCTCATGAAAGAAGATCAAGAAGAAGTCATGACCAACATGGAAGCAATGAAGGGGATTGGAGGATTAAAAAAGAAGAAGAAGAAGAATTGTCCACATCTCCCTATGAGACTAAATGGAGTGCAAGAAGAAGGGATAGAGATATTTTGGGAAGAAGGCATAAGAGACATGAGATACATAGAAGAGAAAGGTTGGACTCCAATCTTCACAAATGACCATCCCATCTTTCCAAGGCAAGAGTGATCCCTAAGCCTACCTAGAATGGGAGAAGAAAGTGAGCTAGTCTTTGATTGCCACAACTATTCTAAAAAAAAGAAAGTCAAATTGGCAGTTTTGGAATTCATTGATTATGCTATCATATAGTGGGATCAACTTGTTCAAAGTAGGAAGAGAAATTCGGAAAGATCTATGGCCTCTTGAGAAGAGTTGAAGACCATAATAAGAAAGAGATATGTCCCTTCACAGTACTATAGAGAGTTGTATCAAAAAAAGCTTCAAGGCCTTACTTAAGGTTCTAAGAGTGTTGAAGACTTCCATAAAGAGATGGAAGTTGCAATGATAAGGGAAAACATGGTGGAAGATAAGGAAGCTACAATGGGATGGTTTCTCTATGGCTTGAACTGTGACATTGCTAATATTATTGAGCTCCAACACTATGTAGAACTTGAAGATATGGTACACATGTTAATGAAGGTGGAGAGGCAACTCAAGAGAAAAACTTATTCCAAGGTTACACCTCAATCAAGCTCTTCTTGGAAGCCACATTGCAATACAATACATGATTCAAGAGACTTCCAAGTCACCAAAGGGAACTTGGCTGAGACTTTTTCCAAGCCAAAGGGTGAAGATAAAAAAGGCAAAGGTAAGTTGGAGGTGCCTCAAAGGCAAAGAAATATCAAATGCTTTAAATGTTTGGGGCATGGATATTATGCTTATGAATGCCCTAACAAAATGATTATGACTTAGAAAGCTAATGGTGAAGTTGAATCAGCTAGTGAACAAGAGAAAAAGGAGGAAAGCTCTAAGTCAAGTGGTGAAGAAAGTAATGACACTTGTGATATGGCAGTAAAAAATGAATCACTAATTGTGAAAAGAGCCTTAAGTACCAAATTCAAGAACTGTAATGAAGAGCAAAAAAGAGAACATCTTCCACACTAGGTGCCATGTCATGGGAAATATGTGCAATGTGATCATTAATGGGGGAAGTTGTACAAATGCTGCTAGCACAACCTTGGTTGAAATATTAGCCTTGCCTACCCTAGCTCATCCCACTCCTTATAAGCTTAAATGGTTGAATGAAAAAGGGGAGGTAAAGGTATCAAAACAAGTGCTAGTTTTATTTTCTATTGGGAGATATAAAGATGAAATCTTATGTGATGTTATTCCTATGCAAGTTGCCCATATTTTGCTTGGCAGGCCATGGTAGTTTGATAGACATGTTACATATGATGGCTTCAATTGGTATAATTTCAAGAAGGACAACAAGACTATCAACCTTGTGCCCCTCACCCTTAAACAAATTCTAGATGATCAAATAAATAGAGAAAAAGAAAATAGGTGAAGAAAAAGAAAAAATAAGTGAAGAAACAAAGAGAAAGAGAGAAGGAAAAGAGAAAAAGAGTGGTAAAAAAGAGTTGAAAGAAAATGAGAAACAAGAAAAAAAAAAGAAGTGGAGTGTCTTTGCCAAGGCTAATGATTTAAGACAAGCCTTGTATTATGATTGGCCTATGCTTATTCCTTTGTGAAAAGTGGCTGTTTCGAATGATAATCATGACATTAATGCTTTGTCTAGTGTTATTGAGTGGATTTTGTTAGCCTAGCTATGGGAGATTGCTTAGCCTAGCTATTATTTTTTCTTTAGTTTTGATGTTAAAAAATAATTTTATTTAATGTCACAATCTAACCATATACTTTCAAGTGTTTGTTTATTTTGCAAACTGAAAGTTAACCAAGTGACATTGAAGATATCAAGAGATTTAACCTAGTTGTAAGGTTTATTGATTTTTATAGGATTTTTTGTAAGTGTAGTCTAATCAATTTTTTATCCAAATAATTTTCTAAAATAGCTAATCTGAGGCTGAAATAAACCAAATGAAATGAGTTTAAATCAAATATTTTCTAATTGTATTTTCAATGCAATTTCACAAGTTAAATTTTTATAAAAAATTATTTTTCAATTTGTGAATTGATTCATAGAAGGAATCTTGTGAAATTTACTTGAATCAATTCCCAAATCAATTCATGAAGAAATTTTTTTGAAAATGTTTTATGGAAGCATTTGAAATCATTTTGAATTGGTTGGCAATTGATTCACAAAACTTTTTACATAGAGGGTTAATCAATTCATGCATCAATTCGGTCATGAATTTCTTCGTGATTTTTTTAAGCTGAATCGATTTATAAATCAATTAGTCAATTATTAGTTAATTATAACCTCTACAAATTGATTCATAAATCAATTCAAAGCTTAAAAATTAGTTATTTTCAAATGTCAGTTACAGCAACTATAATTACCCTCTCACTTTTATTTCAACATAGAACTCACATTATTCTCTATCATTTTGAGTGCGAAAAATAGAGAGAGCTCTTGTGCTTTATTTGATCTATCTCAGCCTCTCAAAAACACATTGGATTAACTACTTGGATAAATTTCTGTGAAGGTTACATGGGTAGTTGTTTGAGATTTTCATCTCAAACTTTGGTATTGGTTTCTTGTACCTAATTCTTTCATGTTTTTAGGTTTCTAAGGTTGATCAGAAGCTGAAGATACAAATGAAGAGGTTGATCTTTCCTTTGCATCTTTTTTAGCTATGAGGTTGATTGTAGTTAGTTGAAGAGTGCATTGAATTCTTTGTAAATCTCTAGGTTATGAGGTTGATTATAGTTTAAAGAGATAGAAGAATTGTTATATCTAGGCTAGGCAAGAGCTCGATTTGTTGTAAATTGGTTTTCAGGAGCTCAGTTTAAATCCTATGAATTGTAATAAAAGAGATCATCTAATTGAGGATTGATCCAGTGGATGTATACTTCATCTGTGATTTCAGGTGAAATTGAACCACTTCAAAATCCTGGTGTTTCTTGATTTATCTTTTCTGCACCTTTCATTTCTGCACTACTAACATTCTGCTACATATCTAACATTCTAATATTCTGATACAATTCTAATTTTTGAAATTCTATTGACTGATAAATTGAATTGTTCAATTTGGATAATTGATAATTGAATTCTTAATTCTACCAGTCACTTCAATATATTCTTTATCTTACAATAGAAACTATTTTGAAAAATTTTGTGCAACAAGAATCCAATCTCTCAGGGAAAAAGAGTGTACATTTACAAACATAAAATAGGCAAGATCTAAATTTTAGGACCCTCAAATTTTGTAAGAATATCAAGAGTTGGTCCCCAAGGAAGTTCCATATGGCTTGCCATTTACAAGGGGAATAGAGCATCAAATTGACTTCATTCTTGGAGTTCCCAAACCCAATCAACCAGCATATAAACACATTAAAGATGTTATGGCAAAGGATATTTTAGAGAAAACATGAGTCTTTTAATGTTAATGCTTCTTTAAATGTTTCTAATGTTTTTCCTTTTGTAATAGGCTTTAAAGATTCGAGCTTGAATCCTTTTGAAGAGAGAGGGAATGATGGAAATTCAAGGGACTACTTAAGGGATTAACAAGCAACAAATATTTTTACTTTTATTTCTTCTCATACTCTACCTTTTTTAATGTTAATTGAATTTTTTTTGGTGAATTAGCCTTGCTTTGTGATTTGGTCATAATTTGGAGTTTAAATGAATTAATTATTTAATATTGAGGTTTTGATGTTGTTTTAGTTTTCAAGCTATAAGTTAAGCTCTAGATTTTAGATTAGGTTAATCTTTGTATAGATGGAAATCTAAGAGAAAGCTTTACAATTTTCATGTTGAGGCCAAAGCCCAGTTCCACAATTTAGAGTCTCAAAATTTAACATCAAGTTAACCTAGAGTTTTTATTCAGATTTGACCTTGTCACAATGTTTGGGCTATTATTTTGTGTTATTGTATGGGCCACCTTTGAGACCCTTTTGGCTTTGTTTTGGAGCTTTTTTACCCTCTTATTTCCTTTATTTTTTGGGTGTTTAAGACTTGGAATTGTGATGTTTGGTGGGCTATTTGGCAACCTAATTTTTGGCTAGCCTTGTGGCTGAGTTGTTTAGCCTTGTTTTTTTCTTTATTTTTTTTTTGTCTTTTTAGTTTGTTTGCTTGGTTATTTGCTTGGATGCTTAGTTGGATTTGTTAGGACTTAAACCTAGCCCATTTTGGAGCCTAATTGGTATGAGGGGAGGCATGTTTCCCTTTAACCATTTAGATTAGTGAATTTGAGAATTGAAGAGTCTTCTTCTTTAAGCAAGTGCTCTCCTAGGGTTCTTACTAGAACTTAAGATTTATCAAAGAGCTTCCTCTTTGTGGCATCAATCTTCATAACTTATCACTCTTTTTCTATCTTTCTAAAGTGTAGCATGAATATCCTTCTTTTTCTTTCAATTTTTAGTGCCACTTTGTTAAATTGGAGGGAGATCACATTAAAATGTCTAAATGGAAATGAAATATTGCTCATGGCTAATAAAAGTATTAACATAACTCAATACTATATCATAAAAGGTATCTTCTATCATTGGTTTAATAGAAACCTATAACAATTTTAGGCTATGTCTTGATGGAAACATCATAAATAGGAATAATCTCATTTAGTTATGTTTATAATTATAAAATATCAAGATATTTGAAAGTTCTCTATTTGTTCAATGTTACATGTAAGGAGTGTGATAGAAAATAACATCCGCTATTTTAGAGAGAAAGTTATTTTCCCCTACTGCCATAACACCATGCCATATTTTGTTAATCATAAGGTGTATAAGTGGCATGAAAATCCTCTATTTATATACAAGCAAATGAGATTTTCATACTAATAATGTAGGTCCTAAGAATATATATGTATATTGATATATATATATATATATATTAGAGTGCTAAAAAATGATCTTTCCTTTTTTAGGTAGTAAATGGTATTTGACGTCAAATTTTGGTTTGTGCGGAGAGTCCTGGAATCTGGCTAACGAGAGGAGTTTGGGATCCAACTGCTGCTTCTGAAGTGTAGAAGTAGTTGGTCCGAGAGGAAGAAGGAAAGGGAGATGTAGTGTTTTTTATGTGGTTCGGCCAAATCCGGACGGCACCGGACCCCACGTCCACGGTGGAGATATTATTAATGTATTAAGAATGGATTTTAGCAGAGTTTTTGCTTATAGAGTTCTTGGCCTCTTCCCCCTCTTCTAACAATGCAATCCTATTTATAGAGGAAGGAGGAGTTACATGCATTAATTATAGGCTACAGTTGTGTTACATCAAAATATAAAATGAGAAAGATAGTAAAAGACTACAATTCGACTATTGCAGAATGTAGGTTGCGGGGTAGGTCCCCTTGGCTGGCTGTAGACCTGTGTCTACCTGCATTTGTTGCTTGGTGCTACTTTACCATGCTAGGTGCTTGACATCTCGAGCGGGGATTCCTAGCTTAGGGTTGTCATGGGAATCACTATAGTGAGCTTAGTGCTATTGTAGCGAGGTAGCGGGCTCAAGCAGGGTAGTTAGCTATTTGATGAGCTGGTCTTATGATTACCTCGCTGCATTACTGTCTTACGATGAGCGAGGCGAGGCTTGCTTTGCGAGATGGTATCGAGATAACTTCGCTATGCTGCTTTCTAATGTAGGGTGAAGCGAAGCTTATTGGGTGCCTTTGGCGAGGTGAAGGGCTCGACCTTTATCGTACTCGGGGGCTCGTTCTCTTGAAGGCATTTTTTACCAATAACATAAGCCCCCCAACTCTCAGTGTGCTTTGCGGACCAGGAGTTGTAAGTTTCTGATGATCAATAAAATGTTTCTTTGCCCAATCGGCTGCACTTTATTTATGGTTGCTTAACCTACTGTGAGTGAGAGTGGGTCACATGCGAGCTGCAACTGATGAGAAATCAGGTGTGCGAACCGTGATTTTCTGGCTGTATGCTAGCTGTGAATGTGTCACACGAGAGCTGTGACAAGTTCATTATGGCATTCCTACTATATGGCGAGCTGGCCATCCATCGTTTAGTTTGAAAATGATATTGGGGTAGGCTTGAGGACCGTCTCACCCTCGGCTGCGAGGTAGGCTCTGGGCCATCTCACCCTTAGACACGAGGTAGGCTCTGGGGCCATCTCACCCTCGGATGTAAGGTAGGCTCTAAGCCATCTCACCCTTAACTGCGAGGTAGGTTCTAGAGTTATCTTGCCTCTGGACAGGTTTTGTTTTTACGCTGTCGCAAGGTAGGGTCTAGGCTGCTCACCCTTGGACGCGAGGTAGGCTCTAGGCCATCTCACCCTCAGACAGGTTTTTTTTTTGTTAAGATGACGGCTTGTCGCATAATGAGGTCGTACGTGAGTACCATAGCAAGCTTGTTGTTCTGTGGTCCAAAGTTTTGCACTCTTTGTCACAGTTCAAAGGATGTGACTCACTTTGGATGTATTGATGGGGTAGGCCTTGCGCTGTCGCACCCCTGGATGAATCCTTGCAATGACGAAGTGAAAACTCTCTACCTGGACAATGCTCGGCCAATCGATAGTTTACATTGATTCAGCATACAACAGTTGATACAATTAGTCACCATTAATAACAAATGAGAGTTACAGGATTAGAATATGATTCTAATGGAGGGCTCGGCTCTTGGGTGGAAACTTGCTGAGCCTATCGAGCGCGCTCCCTTGGTGGCGCTATCACGTAAGCCTGTAGTTGGCCTCTCTTGATGAGGTCTTCAATGGCGTCTTTTAGTACTCGACACTCTAAGGTGGTGTGTCCAGTGTCATTATGGTAAGCACAAAATCTGCTTGGATCCTTGGACATGGCTATGGCTCTCATCGGTCTGGGCCTTCCGAAGTCCTCGTTATGCCTTTTCATGGCAAAAATTTTATCCTGTGTGTCGGATAAGATGCTGTAGCTCTTGAAGTGGCCTTGAGGTCGCTGAGGTTTCACTTTTTTCATGGGGTGAGGAGTAGGGTCGTCGTGACTCTCGCTACCCCTCCTTTTACTCATGGTGGGACCATTGGGGTCCGTTTTATGCTTGGGCTCCTTTGTATCGAAGGTTTCTTCCCATCTTATTTGTTTAGTGGCTCGCTTGTAGAATTTAGTGAGGTCTCGAGCTGGGGACTTGTAGAGGCTTCTGTACAACTTGTCGTCTTTGCGAAGCCCCGCTGAGATCACTGTCAAGATACTTTCCTCATAAGGGTCTTCCACCGAGTTGGCTTTATGCCTGAATCGGGTTACATAGTCCTTGAGTGACTCGACCTTACGCTGGAAAATCATTGCAAGATGGCAAGGGGGCACGAGTTATTTCTTTAGCGCTCAATATTGGTTAATAAATTTCCTTTGGCATTCTTCCCAGCTGCTGATGCTGCAAGCCGGGAGGCGCCTGAGCCATGTTCGAGGCATTCCCCCTAATGTGGCAGGAAAGACGCAACACTTCACCAGAGGGTCAATTGTTTGAAGGTTCATTTGGGTATTGAACACGTCTAGGTGATCACTCAGGTCGCTGTTCCCATCATACAGTGAGATCGCAGGCACTTTGAGTTTCTGTGGGAGAGGTCGCGTCTCAATCTCCACAGAAAATGGAGAGCTTTCCTTGTGGTGAGGCTGGTGGCATTGAGGTTATGGATGCTCTTCTAGTCGTTCAAGCCTGCGGAGGATTTCCTCTATTGTCTGGTCTCACATCTCAGACTAAGGGGTGGAGCTTCCTGCTCGTTGCAAGCCCCCCAGTTGCTGACTATTATGATCTTCATGAGTTTCTTTTTGAGCTTTTTTGCGAAGCTGCTGGAGCTGTGCTATTATTTCCTCTTGTCTTTGTGTGCTCTAAACTTGGGCCTGTGCCAACGCTTTGATGGTTTCAGCAAGCTCTCTCACCGTGCTTTCGAGGGGCCAGATGGGGCTGGCCGGGCATTGGTGCCTCTTAAGTTTCAAGAGTAGCGGTAAACTATTGGTGAGCCCTCATGGCAGGAGTGTCCATCGGTTGGAGGCTTGGAGTGGTTGAGCTCTGAGTAGTTCTTCCTCTGGCCATTATTATGTTGCAATGGAGACTTCAGAGAGCAGATGGTCCCCACAGAAGGCGCCAAAATGTTGATGTCGAATTTTGATTCATACGGAGAGTCCCGAAATCTAGCCAACAGGAGGAGTTCGGGATCCAATTGCTGCTTCTGAAGTGTAGAAGGAGTTGGTCCGAGAGGAAGAAGGAAAGGGAGATGCAATGTTTTTAACTTAGTTCATCCAAATTCGGATGACACCAGACCCTATATCCACGGTGGAGATTTTATTAATGTATTGAGAATTGATTTTAGCAGAGTTTCTACTTACAGAGTTCTTGGCCTCTTCCCCCTCTTCTAACAATGCAATCCTATTTATAGAGGAAGGAGGAGTTACATGCATTAATTACAGGCTATAGTTGTGTTACATCAAAATATAAATGAGAAAGACAGTAAAAGACTACAATTCGGCTATTGCAAAATGTAGGCTGTGGGGTGGGTCCCCTTGGCCGGCTGTAGACCTACGTCTGCCTGCATCTGTTGCCTGGTGCTACTTTACCATGCGAGATGCTTGGTGTCCCGAGTGGGGATTCCTAGCTTGAGGTTGTCATGGGAACCGTTGTAGCAAGCTTGGTGCTATTGTAGCAAGGTAGCAGGCTTGAGCAGGATAGTCAATTGTTTGACAAGCTGGTCTTATGATCACCTCACTACATCACTATCTTGCGATGAGTGAGGCGAGGCTTGCTTGTGAGATGGTATTAGGATGACTTTGCCGTGTCACTTTCTGATGAAAGGCAAAGCGAAGCTTGTTGGGTGCCTTTGGCGAGGTGAAGGGCTTGGCCTTCGTCATGCTCAGGGGCTCATTCTCTTGAAGCCATTTTTTACCTATAACATGTATATACTTCTTTTGATTTGGATTCGTTTTGGATTGTAAAAGCAGAAGTTTATATTTGAATTAGATTAGGAAGCTAATTTGGTGATCAAGATCTTAATTGGAGTGACTAAATTGATATGATGTAATATTGCAAATCCAATTAAATAATCAATTGAGATTATATGAGAGTGTATTGAAGACAAATTATTAGTTACAGTAGAATATATAAATGCACAGAAATAGTTTTAGCATTATGCAGAATCACAATTATGTAGTATAGCAGAATTACAATATTGTAGAATATGTACTATTTGTTCAACATAACAAAAATATTGTGCTGCAGTAAAATCAACTTCACCTAAACCTGCAAATGAAGTCTACATCCACTGAATCAATCCTCAACTGGATGACTTGTTTTATTACTACAATTAGGAATTTAGCTAGGCTCTTGAACAACTAGTTCATACAACAAAAATTTTTTTGGGCTCTTGCCAAAGCTACGAACAACAAGATTTCACCGGGCTCTTGCCAAACCTAGATACATAATTCTTCTAACTCTTCAGACTATAATCAATCACATAACCTAGAGATCTATAAAAAAATTCAATGCGTTCTTTAACTAATTATAATCAACCTCATAACTAAAGAAGATGCAAAGGGAAGATTAGCATCTTCCTTTGTATTTTCAATTTTTATTGACCTAGAAATTATAATTAAGACAGAAATACAGATTCCTAACAACCTAGAAATCTGAAGGTAAAATCAAGATAAAGGTAAAGCTATACAATACCAAGTTTGAAATGACAATTTCAAACATGTAGCTGCAAATTCCTTTTTAAATCTTGATAAAGAATCCTTGATTTGATCAAATAAAGAGAGGTAGAGATGAATCTTGTTAGGCTCAATTTGCTTTGAGAATTTCACTTGTGAAGAAGTAAGTTGTTAATGGTCGATTTTGGTAATCAATTAACCGAGGGTTCTGGAACCCAAACTGCTGTAAAAGCCATGAAGATATGAAGAAACCATAAGAGCAAGAAGAAGAGGAATAGAGTGAACACACAAGGTTTTTGATGTGGTTTGACTAAAGTCAGTATGACCCTTATGTCCACGGTGGTTGTATTTGTTATTTATGATTGTTTCACTATTCAGTTTATCAGAGTTATAATACTCATAGCTCTCTCGATATTTTTGCAGGGATTTTACATGTATTTTCTACTATGTCTATTGTGATGATCTCCCCTCCTATTTATAGAAGTAGGAAAGGTTACAAGTTGTAATTTAACATTGTAAAGCTATGATTACAACCGCATCAGGTAATAAATGCTAGGTGTTGGGTAATAAAAGCAAGACAAATCATTGTCAGTCTTTGGAGGCTGATTTGCCAGTTGGAAAAGTGTTCCATTTTGCTGGCCAGACATTACCTTTGTTCAATTACACTGGGGAGAGCTCGTTGAGGCCTTGGATCATTGGAGGCTTCGAGCTTGCAATAGGCGATCTGCTGACTAGCTTCTGTGACCTTGCTCCAAAATGGGTCAGCCCTTTTGCCTTAATCTGGTCCGTTAGGCTTTTGCTAGCCCATTTCACTCAATCTTGAAAAATGCCCATAACATAAGTTTGTTACGAAAAATGCCCATAACATAAGTTTGTTACGAAAATTTTTAAGTTTGAAGTAGAGTTAGGAATATTTATAGTTGTTGTCATCAACATTTAAAAATAACTAATTTTTAGTCCTTGAATCGATTCGTGAATCAATTCGTAGTGGTTATAACTAACTAATAACTGATTAATCAATTTATGAATTGATTTAGCTTATGTAAAAATCTATGACTGAATCGATTGATGAATCAAATCATAGTATTTTGAAATCAGGTGTTGAATGGATTAGGGAGTTAATTCAAATGATTTTCCTTACCTTTAGTAAAATCAATTTTCAAAAGCTTTTCTTCATGAATCGATTCAAGTAGTTTTCACAAGTTTTTCAACATAAATCGATTCATGAATTGATTCACAAAGTGTAAAATGATTTTTATAAAATTTGCACTTGTGAAAGATCATTTTAAAATTTGTTCGAAAAATATTTGATTTTTAAATCACTTCAAGAGATTTATTTGCTACCTCAATTCATCAGTTCTAAGAAATATATTTGCATCAAGATTTGAATTGAAATTTACTTACAAAAGATCCTAAAAAAGATAAAATAAGTACTAAATGACGTTATGAATCTTTTGAATCATATTTACTTTGGTCTCACTTTGATCCTGCAAAACAAATATCAAATACTAGAAAATATCATCAAATATAAATTGTTTTCAACATGAAAAACAAATAGGGATAGATAACAAAGCAATCAATTGCTAACAATTTCAAAAATGCTAACAAATAATTCCTTCTAACAAAATAAGGCCTTAATGGTTTCAAATATTAAAATATTTTTTAAAGAGTTTTAATTGACATTGTCCTAGTGTCCTTAGTATGGTGAGATGGGAAGTGATGGCAACTGTGGTTAATGAAAAGAGATGAGGATAAGATGAAGTTATAATTTATTTAACATGTGGAAAAAAAAAAGAATCACCACCAATCATTATTTTGTGGTGCAATTGGAACACCAAAAAGCGTTTGCATCTTCAAAGTTTGGATTCAAGAGTTGGTTACATGTAGGGAATGTGTTAGGACCCTTTAACATTTGTTCAAAGAATGGTTACCTATTTGCACTAATGCTATCTTTTAAATGAATTGTAATGGTCCTTATTTTTTTTTTATAAAAGGCTTATTATTATTTTTATGTCCCACCTTACCTTGCATAATATCAAAAGTGATGTATGATCCTTATAAAAGTGGGTAGCAAAAAGCTATTATTATATGGAACACTATATATGTCTATAGCAATTGTCACTAGGTAGTGTTTTAAAAAAAAGTTAATGTAATTTTTTTTATAAAATATAGATTATAATAAAACTTAAAATTCAAAAGATTGAAAATAAACAAAAGTTCTTAATAAAGATTTCTTTTAACACCACTTTTGTAATGCTGAGGTAATACTCATATGTTCAGACTATTTTTATTTTTAGATCTTAAAAAAAGTATGATTTGTTTAATTTTAGGCTTAATTATAATTTTGGATCCCTAATATATAATTCGACACATTTGGTCCCTCCTTAAATATTTGTATTTTGGTCCCTTTAATATACAAATTGGATCATATCTAGTCCACATTAGTAACTTTAATCAATTGAAGATTGAAAATCCTAATTGACGCATAAAGTTTTTACAAACTTCAAGTTAGTAGTCATAGGGAGAAATTAGTGGGTCATGTAAAGTTAATGGCCAAATAAGGGTTTTTTCTCACCTCAAATGAATGATGTGATTTGCACATTTTCTAATGTCATAAGATTAGCTTGGCTAATTTTCCTCTAAGTGATTGCCAACTTGGAGTTACGTTGAAGTTCTGTGTACCAATTAGAATTTTCTAATTTAAATTTGACAAAAGTTGTTAATTTGAACTTAATTTGGTTTAATTTGTGTATTAAAGGGATCAAAATAAAATATTTTATTTGAGAGGAATGACATGCGATCAATTTGTATATTACAAGGATTAACATTGTAATTAAGCCTTAATTTTAATTCATTTGAATATCAAATTTATCCAACTTCATGGTATAATTCAAACAAAATAAACGCCTCAATAATGTTAAGCACTATTATGATTGTACTTGTAATTGGATTACTTAACTTTGATATGTCATGAGCAAAATAAATTGATTAATACAAATAATAAATAAAGTGCTACCATACAAATTACAAAAATATGATACGCATTCAACGATTCAAGACATGAGATAACAAATTTTTTGAGATTTAGCTTGACATATTACATCATCTATATTAAAAAAGATTAAATAAAATAATATACTAAAAAATGAAAGTGGGAGGTAGGAATTGACTCATGTCCCCTTTTCCATTTTACCACTCAAGAAAGAATCTATCTATATGGAGTGGCCTTCCCCGGACACGTGCCACTTTATATATGCTCTGTTTCTTACCTAAACTAATTGTCTTTTTTTCTTCTTTTGTAGCCCAAATGGCCAGCACGTTACTGGCTCTACTTCTTTTTGAAGCTTTCCAAGCGTCTCCATCTCCATCCCTATCCCCATTCTCATCCCCAACTGCTTTGGTTTTCATTCTCTCAATCTCTCTCGGTTATGCTTTGCAACCCAACCAATGCTGAATAGCTCCACAAAACCTCATTAAAAGCCACTGACTGTCATACCTCTTCCATCATCTTTTTTTTAGAAGCTTTCTTCTTCTTTTTTCACTCTCACTCACATTGCTAGCAAACCATCATCGAATCTTATGTCCTCTTTTTAGTGATCTTTATTGTCACTGTCATGGTTGAAGAGTCTAATCTCCAACAAGGAATGGAGAAATCAATTTTAACAGAGATGATCCCCTAAATAGAAATTATTCCTATGCTTACCTTTCTAGGATGGATATCCATTATAGGTCCAATTTCTATTCCCCTCTTCTCTTATTATGCTTTTGAATAGGTTTAACTTAATATTTCATCATTGAAAACTTAAGAGTAATAGATTTATATGGGTTAGTGAGGGATTTTAGTTTTTTTTTTAGATGTGGTTGGAATCTAAATTTGGTTTTGAAATTCATGGTTTATTTTAGTTTTTATGTGTTTTTGCAAGGTTATAAACTGTTGTTATGGCCACAATTGCGATTGCGATGAGCCATGTGTTGTTAAATGCAGAAAATGTGAATTTTGGTAAGCAAAATTGTGATTAATTGCAGTTGTATATTGCAATATAAAACTATGAATTTCCGCATTATCGATCAAGATTAAGGTTTGTTGCTAAGTCATGATTACTTAATGGCTAAATATGCAACCACTTTGCTTACAAGGTAGTAGTTGTTGAACTGCTTCCATTGATGTTTACTATTATTAATCTCTAATAATGTAGGTGATTTTTTTTATTGATTTAATAGGGAATACTAAATTTATAATACTATTATTTTTGTATTTGTTTTAAAAATGATTAATTAAGCTAGAATGGAGCTTAATATTTCAAGCAATACACTTTATGGTTGATTAGGTTAGATTTTTGAGAATGAGAGAAGTGACAATAAAGCTCATTGGAATTCTCTTTTATTTGGAAAATTTAATAAGTGATAATTCCTCTTCACTAAATTTAAAGGATCAAATATATATGATTTGCTCACCTATGCATAAATTTTATGCAGGAGTTTGAACTTTGCTTTTGTTAAAATTGTTCTATTTTTTCCATTCAAGTCTTGCATCCTACTTTGTCTTTGTATCATTCTTTTTAGCTTATAATAGATTCATTCCTATTGAACAATGAAGTAGGCAAGACCTATACTTATGATCCTATGTTAATTAAATAATTAGTAGCAAATGAGTTCAAAGTCTAAAAAAGGCTGCTATTGAGTTGATGCCAATCATGTTGACTTTTTGTTTGAAGCCTACACCACAAAAAAACTCACTATTTTTTAAGGAAAATTTCATCAAAAATTAAAATATTTTTGTCGAAAAGTAAAATTTCTAACAGTAAACAGTTATGAGTTAAACCATTATAGGAAAATTTTTCATCAGAAAAATCCTTCAAAAAAAATCCCCATTAGAAATTATGTCATAAATCCATCAGAATAAATACAATTTTTTGTTCAAATTATTTTCATTTTTTCAAAAATAATCTCCATCGGTTAATTAATCTCATAATTTCATTGAAAATTAATTTTATTATTTTTTTAATTCTAATTTCTAAAAATTAATATTTAATTAACAATAAAAATTAAATGTACAATGCATATGAATAGTTATAAATATATAAAATTAGTTAAATGATTAATAAATTATATTATTCAAATTAAATGATTTATAAAACATATTATTCAAATAAAATATATAAAAATATCACTAAATCTCAAGATAAAAAAGGAACTCATTAGTATCCTAGTCCCAGGTTGCATCTTGTTGTTGCTACTCCTGAGCAGTGGATCGTGTAGTACCTTTGGTCATATATGGCATCATCCCTTCTTCATCCTGGTCATATATGACACACTCTTAGGGTGAGATGTAGTAGCTAATGTAGTTGTCCCTACGGTGGCCTTATACCTTGACCCATAGATTTGTCCTTTCTTCATCCCACCCACAATGTCCACCCATAGATCAAGGTCAAATGGATAAGCCACCTTACCAATCATCTCCTCGATGCCCTTAGTGCCTTCCTGCACTTGAGTCTATGCTAAGTACTCTTTTCTTTTGTTGAAGTTCTCTTACTGATTGAAACAATTAATTATTTGATATTATAAATATAATATTTTACTACTAAATATACAATACAATAATAACAAAAATGTAAGTTAAGAGAAACTACTTACATATGATTGTGTAGCTCTAGGCGAGACCTACTGGCTATCCCTTTAGATGTGGGTGTGTTAAAACAAGCATATCACGAGCGGCTCAACTCCAGTCTCAACTATATGCATAACATGAAAAATTTCATAGACAATATAGTTTAAGGTATGATCATGACCACAACAATATAAATGGCATAAATAACATTAAGTTCAAATAATTTTAGCATGCACAGTTGATGCTTTGCTAGGGGGATGGATCCGTTAATGTGTAGGGAGGAACCTTGTCTAGCTACATTTTATGCCATGTTCCTCTTGTTTTTCTTGGACTTGTACTTGAATTTAAGGTCCTCCCAATACTTAAGAAGCCCCTACCACTCTTCATCCTCAATCTAGCTAGGTTGAGTGGGCTTTGTCTTGCACACTTTATACATGATATCCTTCATTTTGTTAGAACCTTTATGGTTGAAGTTCTTCCACATGTATTTCTCATGAAAAGGGCTCCACTTCTAATATTTCTGCAATTAAACGACAAGAAAAGCATCAAATAGTTAGAGAACAATTAAAAATTATAAACAAAATATAGAAACTTTATCCCGAATCCTCTGGGTGGGCTTCGAAATACTCTTCCATGTAAGCCATACATCCTCATGCTTGCTTATGATGATGATGCAGCATATGGTGTCTACTGGCTCATGGGTCAACTAAAACCTAAGCAAATAAAAATTAACATAGTTAAGAAATTAAAAAAAAATTCATGTCAAAACAAATATTAGGCATAATCAAGAATATGTACCCTATCTTGTAAGATATAATAGTCTCCCTAGGACCAAGTATGGGTACCCCAAGGAATGGAGAATATCTCAATGAAGATGTAATTCTTAAATCTAATTCAAAATATATAATTCATCCATTCTAATTCAAATATAGAAGAAAATATAACTAATAATTAAAAATTAAATCCTACAATAATCCTATGTTAATAATTAATTAACTAATAATTGAAAATATGTACTAACCTTAATGTCTAAGAAAGAAAGCTAACAAATTAATTAAACTCGTAGACAAACTCAAGTCTAAAACTACATACATCAAGATAAGAAAAGATAACTAAATAATGATAAATATAATAATTCAACAAAAACAATAGAGAAAAAAAGTAAAACAAAGCAGTAAGAGTAATTTAATCAATTTAAATTTGTAAAAAATTCCTTCAGAGCACAAGAATCAAGCTGAGAAGGCAAAGAGGAGCTTTGATGCAATAAAGGAAGGAGGAGAAGAGAGAAATGGGAGAGGAAATCATGTGGACTAATAGTTTTAAGGTTTTTGAATTTTTCAATGGATTTTTCTATAGCAAATCTATAGCACACTAAAATTTGTCAAAAAGCCATTAGAAAAAGGTCAAAATTTTTCAAAATTTATATCCACTTTCTGATAGATTACTAACAGATTTTTAAAATTTTTTTGATGGATTTTTATGGTAGATAACTAAACACCTTTTCACATTTTGTCACTTTTTCCAATGTATCTCTGACACTTTTTCATAAAAAAAAGTCCATTGGAAACATTGAATTCTATTGTAGTGCTTGGTGGTTGCATGCTCCGTACTCATTTCTATCAAAATTATTTTGTTGCTTGAATGAAATATATTCTCCGGATATGTTCTCATTGATGTAACTCATTACCATTTTGTCTTTTTCTTTTTAATCTTTGAATTCTTTGTATTTCTTGGTTTATTCCATTATTTATAAAAACTAAAAACTGTCTAGAAAACTAGAAACCAAACAGAGCCATTTATTAGAAATTTCAACTCATATATTTTGATCTTTCTGCTAAGCTTTTCTTCCTAACACATGAATATATGATGGGCAGCAGCCACTAATGCAGATCTTGAACTAGAAGTTTCCCAAGAAATCAATGGGGAAAGAAACTCAATCCTCAAGTTAGCAAAGAATCAATTGGAGGAAATCTAAATGCCTATGACTTTACTAGTGCGAGCAACTAGCTACCTATGGAATCAAATTCATCAAATTAAATTATTAGTTGAAATCAACATTGTCAAGCATTTCTAATATGGTGACATTGGAGGAAGCAACAACAACCCTAACATAAATATGGAGCCAGATTTTGAAGTTTTGAAGGTGAGTTCACCAAAGAGAAAATCTAAGCTTGCTTGCACTACTGACGCATCATATATAATGGAGGAAAAGGATCATAAATATATCAAAATGTGGTACTTGATATACAGGCATGCAGTACTAAGTAACACAGGGAAAAGAGAAAAGAAGGTTGCTTTTGGCAATCTTGCGCCAGAGGCAAGTATTAATAGTTTTCAAAAATTGTTATCTCTATGACTATGTGCAAGTATGAGTTGTGATTCAACTCACATTGGCTGAATTTAGGGTCTAAATTGTTATTATCTGCTGACTACCGCTTTGTGGCTCATATGATTTTTACATTTACTATTCTATATGTGATGTGTCCCACATCGGTTGGCAAGGGAGGTCTCGGGTGTTATATATATGGGTTCGCAACCCTCCCCTTACGAGCTAGCTTTT
>JANHAO010009874.1:0-18070 GCA_026873985.1 Saraca asoca
AATTGAATTGCCATTTAAAAAATGTGATATAATGTATGCTAACAAACAATCATCCCATGATTGGCTTCTAGGGCATACACCAACAGTAGAATACTTGGAGGCATGGATGGCCTGTTGCACATAACCTCCTTGTAGGGTTCGTCTTGTAGGCTCTCGGGGAGTCTTGTGCAAATCTTGGATTATCTCCTTTGAGACCTTCTATAGAATTTGGCTTCACCGACTGGGCTCTTGATGCCTTTTGGAATTGCATAGGATTTGGTCTAGGAGGAACCGTTAGTTGGGCATGGGAAGACTATAGGAGTGGAGTTGCTAGTCTTCTTACTGGTGGGAGTTTGTCTCTTGATAGCCAGCTCTCTGCTTTCTTACCGGAATGGTAGTATTAGGCTTTGTACGTTGAATCTTTTAATGTAATTTTACCTCATTGAATGAGACCTTTTTAATGTGTGAGCTTTCCTGCTTAGCTCTTGAATATTGTACAAGATGCTCCATTCATCACTATATGTAAATCTCAATAGATTAATGAAACATCTTTCTGACCAATCAGCCATGTCTTTAACTTTTCAATTTTTCATGATTCGATCACCTTTGGCAAGTAAAAACCAGGTCACTTGAGAGCTGCGCCTGAGGGGAGGTCGCATGAGAGCTGCGATCTTCTAACTGCATGCTAGCTGTGGATATTTAGTTGCATGAGAGCTGCAATGAATTTACTTTAGCACCTTTATGCTGTGACAAGCTTGAGGCTTGTTATTGGTTTTGAGTGTGTCATCGAGATAGGCTCTTAGGCCATCTCACCCTCGATTTTGTTTTTGTTCTTGTGAGGTAGGCTTTTAGTCTATCTCACAATTGTTTTTGTTTTCATTGCAAGGTAGGCTCTTAGGCCATCTCACCCTTGATTTTGTTTTTGTTGTCTCGAGGTAGTCTCTTAGGCTGTCTCAACTTCGGTTTCGTTTTCGTTGCTAGCTGGGTAGCATTTCAGAGTTTTGGCCAATCGGCTATGAATTCGATAGGTTCAACGTAAAGTGATTCCTTTCAAACAGCATCCCATTGGACAATTCATACAGAGATTTCAAAATCATAGTAAAGCTTATGAGAATGTTACAAGATTAGAATATGGTTCTAATGGAAGGCTCTGGCTCTAGGCTAGCGACTCGCTGGGTTTGCTGAGCTTGCTGTTCTAGTGACCTTACCACATAATCCTGTAATCGGCCCCTTCTGATGAGGTCTTCTATGGCATCCTTTAGTGCCCAACATTTTAAGGTGGTATGCCTGACCTCATTGTGATAAGCGCAGAATCTGCTTGGATCTCTGGATTTGATGGAGGCTTTCACTAGCCTGGGCCTCCCAAAGTCTTCATTGTGCCTTTTTGTGGCAAAGATCCTATCCTGTGTGTCTGACAGGATGGCGTAGCTTTCGTAGTGACCTCTAAATCATTGAGGTCTTGCCTTTTTCATGAGCTCAGAATTGGGGTTGTGACTACGGTTCTCATTGCCCCTCTTTTTGCTCATAGTGGGACCATTGGTGTTTGCTTTTTGCTTAGGCTCTTCAACCCCAAAAGTTTCTTGCCATCTTATTTGCTTAGCAGCTCACTCATAAAATTTGACGAGGCCTTGAGCTGGGGATTTATAAAGGCTTTTGTACAACTTTTCGTCTTTGTGAAGTCCCGCTAAAATCGCTATTAAGATGCTTTCCTCTGATGGGTTTTCCACAGAGTTGGCTTCATGCCTAAACCTGGCTATATAATCTTTTAGTGATTCACTTTTGTGTTGAAAGATCATTGCGAGGTGGGAAGGAGGCATGGGCTGCCTTTTTAGTGCCCGATATTGATCAATGAATTTTCTTTGGCATTCTTCCCAACTATTAATGCTATGAGCTGGGAGGTTTTTGAACTATGCCCGAGGTATTCCTCCTAATGTGGCCGGGAAGACACGGCATTTCATTAGAGGGTCAGTTGTTTGAAGGTCCATTTGGATATTAAATGCATCTAAATTGTTGCTTAGGTCTATTCCCATCATATAGTGGGATCGTCAGCACTTTGAGTTTCTGCAAGAGAGGTTGCACTTTGATCTCCATAGAAAATGGTGAACTTGTACTAAGGTTGGTTACTTTGGGGTCACAGGCACTCTTCTAATTGCTTCAGCCTTTGGAAGACTTCTTCCATTATCCAGTCCCATATTTTGGGTTGAGGGGCAGAGCTTTTCGCTCATTGCGAGCCCCCCAATCATTGACTAATGCAATCTTCGTGAGTTTCTTTCCAGGCTTCTTTAAGGAGCTATCGTAGTTGCGCCATGATTTCTTCTTATCTTTGTGTACCTTGGGCTTGTGCCTATGCCAGTGCTTTCATGGTTTTAGCCAATTCTTTCACCATACCTTCAAATGCTTGCTGAGGTTAGGGAGACACTTGTGTCTCTCCTATTTTGGGGGAGTCATTTTGTTGGTGGTGAACTTCAGTAGTGGGAACGTTTGTTGGCTGTGCAACTGGAGTGTTTGAACTCCTTGTGGTCCTTCTTCTCACCATTGCAGAGTTATTGGGAACACTTTAGAAAGCATATGGGTCCCCCCAGACAGTGCCAAAATGTTGACGTTGGAATTTGATTCACATGGAGAGCCCAAACTCTAGCTAACAGAGATGAATCCTTAGACCTAAAGCTATCTTCTAAAGCATGAGCATGAAGGGAGAGGAAGAAGGATGAAATAGGATAGTGTTTTAATGTGGTTCAGATAAATCTAGGTGGTACTAGACCCTACATCCACGACGGGGTTTTGTTATGTTGGAAAATGTTTACAAAGTGTCTGCTTACTATTCCTTTTCTGACCTCCCCCTCTTCTAACAATGGGCTCCTATTTATAGAGGAAGGAGGGGTTACATGTGATGATTACAAGTTACAGTTCTGTTACATCAAGAAATAAATGTAAAAGATAGAGGAAATCCTGCAATCCAGCTATTGCAGGCTGCTTTCTGCGGTGTGGGCCCCTTTTATTGGTTACAAACTAGCATAAGTTTGTCTAACACTAGGCCTTACCGAGGTCTTTACTGGACGAGGTGTTTGCCTCCTTGGACAGGGATTCTTAGCTCAGGGGGTCGCTATTGGAGCTTGTTCAGCGAGCTCGAGATTGTTACGAGCTCAAACGGTATGGTCGTTCGGTGAGGCGAGCTTCTCGTGTTCTTACTATATCACCTTTTAGCGATGTGCGAGGTGATGTCTACTAGATGCCTTTAGCGAGCTGGACAGTTTTGGCATTTGCTAGGCCCTTGTTGGCTTGTTCCTTGAAGTTGATTTTTACCTATAACATGTATATTTTATGATTAAGTTTTTAGAGTTAATTTTCATTAGTAATGACCTTTGTATCATAACTAATTTAATGTTAAATTAAAATTTTAGTTCTTATAGTTTATTTCAATTTATAATTCTAACCTTATGCATTTTTTCTTTGTAATTAGATTTTGAGAGTTTATTTTTATTCGTAATTAGTTCCCTGCATATATTAAATTAGAGATTTTCATTTGTAATTTTTAGATATGACTAACATTTGTAAACTTATATAATAATATTGTAGCATAGTAATTATTGGAATGACAAATTGTAATTTAAAAGATATATTCAAATAAATACAATGGAATCAGATCCACTAAAATTGAAAATATGTATGATTGAAATTATATTCTTAAAGTTTAATTTTGTTTGTAATTAACTCTTTATGATAATTAATTTAGATATTTATATATATAATTATCTAATATAATCAATATTTATCAATTTGTAATTTTGTCTTTCTATATATTTTTTATAATTAAGTCTTTAGAGTTAATTTTTATTTGTAATGACTTTTGTACCATAATTAATTAAATCTTAAATTAAATTTTTACTCCTTATTGTTTTTTTCAATTTATAATTCTATCCTTATACGTTTTCTCCTTGTAATTAAATTCTAAGAGTTCACTTTTATTTGTAATTAGCTCCCTACATATATTAAATTAGAGATTTTCATTTGCTAGTTTTAGACATGGCTAACAATTGTGAACTTGTTGATGGTCAAATCTAGTCAACTCAAGTTCATGACCCTCAATTGTAGATTAAATGTGGAGAGAGAGAGAGAGAGAGAGAGAGAGAGAGAGAGAGAGAGAACAAGAACCGGGTAACACTAGAAGTTTTTAACATGGTTTGGCTAAAATCAGTTTGACCCCTACATCTATGGCTTTCATTACTCTTTGCTGAGTGTTTTGTATTTGATGATTGATTGTGTCATGTACAATGATTTCATCTCCTTTTATAATGGTTGGGGGGTTACAGTTTGAATGTAAATCTATAATAGATAAGTCTCATGACTTGATTAGGATTACATAATAGATAAAGGTTGATGACTATAATAGACTCCCATTAAAGTAGGAAATCAAATAGATTTCCTTAGACTATTGGTTATGGATGCGTGCTCTGATCTGTGAGTTGAGCCTTGTTCTCAATGACCTGAGGTGGCTACTTTGAGCTGTGTTGACTAGCGTCCTTAGCTTGTATTTAGTGACTTGAAGTCTTGGTCCAATGATCTTAATCTTGGATGAGCTGGGCCCTTATTAGCTGAGTCCATTTATTAGGCTTTTACCAGCCCATTTATGCGATTCCAAAAACACCCACAACATTAGCTCCCAACTCTCAGTGAGATCTATGGACCCCCTATAATTCACTAGTAAAAGCTTTCAACTATGATCTATTTTGCTATCATTTGGACTCTTGTCCTTTCATTTCGCCTGCACTTGTCCGTGTCATCATTTCCACATTTAATGCATGTATTTTTTCATAGCCATCTATGCAGTAATGACAAAGCCTCGCTTTTCACTGGACTATTATATCAAGGGTGTTGTGGATGTACATTGGTCTCACAGAAGTAGGCTGAAGTCCCAGCAGAAGCTAAGTATGCATTAGAGGACATCTAGCTCGCTGAGGGTGAGTGTACGAGGTCTCGGCTCGCATGTTCAGCAAATTGCCCTGCTAAGTCCTAACTTGCCAAGTCTTGACTCGCATGAAGATCAAGCTCGCCCTTCCAGCCTTAAGCCCATCCTCACTACTCAAAGAATAGTAGTGATCCCCTACCAGGGATCTTGATTCGTGAAAGCCAAGCATCCCCCAAGGCTGAAAGCTCCACGAGAAGGAGTTCCAGATAGGCCTGCGTCAAGCCTATATTCTAGTTGACTAGAAGGGCCCACCTCGCAGAAAGTAGCCTACGGTAGCCAGATTGCAGGAGTTTTTCTGTCTTTTACATTTATTTTTTGATGTAACAGAATTTTAATTTGTAATCATTGCATATAACCCTTCTTCCTCTATAAATAGGAGATTACTATTAGAAAGGAGGAAGGAGAGGGAAAGAGGGGGCTGAAGTAACTTAGCCAAAGCTTTGTAAACTTTCTCTTAAATTAAAAAAACTTTATCATGGACGTAGGGTCTGGTGCCATTCGAATTTGGCTGGACCACATAAAAAGCCTTGTGTTTTTTGTTGCTCCTCCTTTCCTTCTCGCCTTTTTCATTCATGTATCGCATTTGTAACTAGAGTATAGCTTGAGATCCCAAAAGAATCTTCTATTGGCTAGAGTTTGGCCTAGAACCAGATTCCATCGTCAACAAAGGGCAATCGATCAGTCTCCTGATCTAACGGTGAGGCTGATTAAGTTATATATAGTGAGAAAAACCCTTCTTTCCCTCTCGCTTATTATTTTTTGAAAACCTACACTTCAGTCTCTTGCTTGTTTTTCAAGCTCTCATCTAATCACTGCCATTTTTCATCTTTTCAACTTCACCAAGTCTGTAGTAGCAATCTTTGGGTTCAGATTTGCTAAAGGTCAATCGTGCTCGTTGTACTTCTTTCAGGACCCATTTCGTTGATTTAGTATGTTTTTTTTACCACGACCATAGTTCTAAGTTTTTATTTTTTTTAGATGTTTTGTTTTGTGATTTTATGATATCTGGTAGCTTGGTTCAGTAGTGTGCGCTCATTAATTATTAGGAAATTTTTTCTTGCTAATTGGTTCTATAGTGTGTTTATTTGTGTGCTTGTCATTGTTTGTAAAACTGGTGTGCCATTTGCTTGATAACATGCTTGTAGGTCTTAAGGTCATAGACTATCAAGTTATCCTTTTTCTGTTTCCCTAGTTTTAGCGACCTCATAGGTTCATTAGTTAAGCCCCCTATATTTTCAATGGTCTGGGTTTTGGATGTGGTGATATGTGGCATGTGTGTGGCTTGCTACATAAGGTATTCCTTGTTAGATTTAGCTTCTAGGTATGGTCTACTTTCAGTGACCTGATCATTCCACTTTTTGTGTAGATGGTAGGTCATAGATGCCGAGGTCACCAAGTGGGGAGTGCCAAGGATTCTAACTCTCCAACTTGAAGTGGGGAGTTGATGCGTTTTATAGATGAAGTGACATCTAGGAGTGGTGAGGTTGCTAAAACATTCGAAGCTCATCTTGACCCTAGTGAGGGCCAGTAGATCACTGAGAGTCTAAGGTCCCTAAATCGCTCAGTGTTCAAGCAACACCCATTGATCATTAAACTTGATAAGCTCGGGGATATAGTTGAAACATTCTGTCTTCCCAAGGGCTATCGCATTATGGCACCTTCCTCTGTCGATCACGTAGCTTATCCTCCTCTAAGATTCATTGATATTAGTACCCACCATCTCATTGTTGGGCTTAGGTTCTTGATCCATCCTTATCTTGTAGATTTGTTGAATAAATTGAAACTCTCCCCCTTTCAGCTCACACTGAATTCATATTCTTAGCTCACCTCCCTTGCCCTCTTATACCTTAGGAATAATCTTCCTCCTCCTTTGGTCAAGGTTCTTTACTATCTATTTAGCATTAAGAGTGTGGGTTAGAATGATGGAATTTACTACCTGACAACTCATTAGACTAAGTTTAAGAGGATCTTGCCATAAGTGATGCTAAGGGCAAGTCCAATGTGGGGAACTACAAATCCCATTGGTTCTATATTTCATGCCCTTCTTTGCGTCATCTTTGTAGTTTTGGTTTCATCCTTACTCCTGGTAATGAAGCTAGGGATGTGCAAGTTTGCCTAAATTCATGTTTTATTCTCTAGTTTTGACTTCCTGTTTCATTTTGCAGATGGAGTTGGCAAGGAGAAAGCAACATTAGAGGTTGGGGAGGTTAAGGTGCTGGGTCAGTTCGTCACTATAGATGATCTGAAGAATGATCTCTAAATCAATGAGGATCTCCTGTGTTTGCATAAGCTTGCTCCAGCTTTAAACATTGAACTCACCAGGGACATCGGAGTTCACGGAACTAGGGAGGTTGGTCCAGCAAATTTTGAGGAATATGAAAACATGTTAAGGCTTAACCTCTAAATGCCTCGAACCTCTTACTCTACTCATTCTACTACTGCTACAACTTCATCAGTCCCTACTGCTGCTACAGCCCCTGTTACTGCTAGTGAATCTTCTCCAGCCATAGTGGTAGCATCCCCCCACAAGTGCTAGCTCCCACTTTGGATCCTGAGGTAGTTAAGGAGGTCACATCCCCATCCGATCTACCTGCCAAAAAATAAAAAGTAGACAAGGGTAAGAGAGTGGTTATCATTACAGAAGAGGTGGTACCCAAGATCGAGGTCGAGGAGCATTCTAATGGTCTTGGCCTAAAGATGAGGGAGTACTTGGACTTTCTTCGGAATAACATTGACTTGATCCTAGGGCCAAAGCACTTGAGTCAGAGGAATTCTTGGGGGAAGGAATGATTAGCTATGCAGCTCGTCATGTCCTGCTAGTAAGTAAAGTCCTTTCATTTTGTTTCTCTTGCCTCTCTGTAATTTGACTTGATCATCTGATTTTTCAGGGCTTGTTGTCAATAACAAAGCTGAAAAAAGTGCTTCAAGCTTAGGATGAGGGGAAGAAAAGACTTGAGAGTGACTTGGTTATTGCAATTGCTAAGGCACTAGAATTGAAGGAAAGAGCTAGAGACACTAAAGTCACTAAGGAGAAGGCCAAGGAAGAGGCAGCATTTGAGGCCACTACTGCCTTCTTGCTAACCTTGTGGGAGGAGCATCTAGAGATGGATTTTTCCTTTTTTGGTTGGAACATTCTTGAGTTCATCAAGGGCTTTAAAGAGGACACGAAGGCTATTTCTCTTGATAGAGGTTCATAGTCAGCAGGTGGAGCTTCTCCAGCTTAGGACCTAATTCAAAGAGAGTGTGGCTTGCAGGTCATGGAAACTGCTAGTGATTAGATGACGGATGACCTACCTACCCCAGATATGGATTCTCCTGCCCAGAGCATAACTTCCAAAGGCCAATCTTCCATGCAAGCCATAGCTTATAGCATTCTTCAAATGTAATTCTAAATTTTCAGACGTAAATCTTCCTTATCGAGAGGAATCTTTAATGGACTTTTTCATAATATTTGTGATCTATTTTTATTCATCCAAGTTTCCATAGTTACATGCTCAATAGGTTGCAAATAATATTATGTAGGTTGCCATGAATGAGTTCTTGCAAATCATGACTTAATAAGCATTAGTTAAAATGGATGCCCAGTAAGTCAATCGACCAATAATTTTATTATTGTTAAGATGAATGCCTAAGTAGGTTGCATGAATACGGTGCCAAGTAGTAGGTTACATGTATGTGAGGCCAAGTTGCAGGTCACATGTGGTGTCAAATAGTAGGTCGCATATGGTGCCAAGTAGTAGGTTGCATACAGTGCCGAGTAGTCGATCGTATACGGTACCAAGTAGTAGGTCGTATACAGTGCCGATTAGTTGGTTGTATATGGTGCCAAGTAGTAGGTCGTATGTGGTGCCAAATAGTTGGTTGCATACACTGCCATGTAGTAGGTTGTATACGGTGCTAGATAATAGGTTACATACGGTGCTGAGTTTTTGTAAGTACTTCGAGTTGAATGCCTTTTCTGAATTAGAAGGGCAAGTGTTCACTTCTGGTATAGTATTTAGATAAGCAATATTCAAATTCATTGATCATATGGGCGGAGGTGTTCACATCTCATAGCTTTCCACCAAAAATCACATTAATCTTTCTTCCTAACTTGACTTCATCTTTGTAGCAGCGTCAGGATGTGTGTTGATCACCACTCTAATTCCATTGAGGGGAATCTAATGGTGAGTGTCCTAGTAGATGTGATCATGTCCAAGTTATTGATTGCAGGTTGCCCCAGCACCATATTATATGTTGAGGGATAGTCGATGATCAGAAAGTCTGTCAAGATGGTTGCCTAGCGACCTAAATCTCCAAGGGTAATAGAAAGCTTGATTTACCCCATTGGTAGTATACATCTCCCGTAAAAGCCATAAAAGGGCCCTAAGGAAGGCTTCAATTAATCTGTGCTTAGTCTCATCTATTCAAAACATCCCTTGTGCATGATGTTCATTGAGCTGCCTGTATTGACTATAATTCTTCATACTCAGTGTTTCCAATTCTAGCTCAGATAATTAATGCATCATTATGGGGAGAATGTAGCTCTCGTGCATCTTCATTTGTGAAGGTGATACTGTCTAAGGTCATCCTTGCTTTCTTGGCAGGACCCTCGAATTCACTATGTCCTATAAGCAAGGTGTAATTTACTTCTCGCATGTTGCGTTCATGCAACCTATTTAGGATGCCTATAATGTTAGGCCCACCGTGAATGTTAAATATAGTTCTTACTGTGGGGTGACTCCTCCTGCTCAGGGGTCCGTTGGCACTGCTGCTATACTGGTTGCTATTCTACAGGTTGCACCACATAATACCTTAAATGACTTCTCTTGATTAAGTCCTCAATTGCATCCTTGAGTGCCCTGCATTCTGAAGTGTTGTGCATGATTTCATCATGATAAGTACAATACTTATTCTTATTTTTGAATTGGTCTGGAGTCCTTATGGGTTTGGGCTTCCTGAAATCCTCCCTATCCTTTTCCAGTGCAAAGATCCTTTCTCGAGTACTAATATGACATTGTAGCTGTCATGGCGGCCTTTACGCTGAGATTGCTTGTTCTTAGCCTTCTTTGCGACTTGATTTTTAGGGTCATCATCTTGACTCTCCTTGTTGTTCCTATTATTGTTCCTCTTTTTACTCTGGTTGGGGCTATTAGCCTCATCCTTGGACTTTTTAGGGCCAAAGGTTTCTTCCCACCTAATCTCTTTGGTAGCTTATTTGTAGAATTCACCCAAGACCCTTATCAGAGACTTGTATATACTTTCATATAGCTTCCCATCTTTGTAGAGTCCTGTTGAGATTGCTACTAAGATGCTTTCATATAAAGGATTTTCTATGTGACTAAGCTCATGTCTGAACTAGGTAATGTAGTCTTTTAGTGATTCATTCTTTTATTGAAGGACTATCGTGAGGTGGCAAGGTGGTGTGAGCTGCCTTCTTAATGCCCTGTACTAATTGATGAATCTCCTCTGGCATTCTTCCTAATTGTTAATGTTGTGAGCTTTGAGATTCTTGAACCATGTTCGAGGTATGTCTCCTAGAATGGCTAGGAAAACATGACACTTGACTAGAGGATTGGTTGTCTAAAGATCCATCTATATGTTGAATGCATCCAGGTGGTCATATGGGTCATTATCCCTGTTGTATAGCAGGATAGTGGGAACTTTGAACCTGTGAGGGAGAGGCTCTTTCTTAATCTCCTTGGTGAATGGCGTCCTCCCTTCGTAACGATCTCGATGGTCTTGAGCTTGAGGGCATTGTTCCAACTACTTTACCCTTTGAAGCAGCTTTTCTATTATATGGTCCTGAGCCTCAGACCATTCATTGGAAGATGGCCAGCTTCTCTTTTTGTCGTGGGAGTGTCGATCTGAGGTTCTGTGCTTCCTCTGTTCATGACTCGACGAGCTTTGATCTGAGAAATGTCTTTGATTGGTCCTGTCTGAGCTCTTAGCTTGATGCGAACCCTTATGTTACTGATGATCCCCTTCATTCTCCTCACAAACTCGATGGACCTCTAACCTTGTCTGCAAGTTTGTAAAGTGAGCTGAATGGGTGTGTTGAAGCACTTCTCTAGTTGGTCTTTCTTCCTGAGCTCCTTCCTTATGTTCGTTGGAGAGCTTCTTCTTGCACAGCACCCCCATTTTGCTCTTGTGAGCATTGAGCTTGTGCCTGAGTCAATGCCTTAATTGCTTCAGCTAATACTCCTACCTTTTTTTCTAGCACCTTATGACGCTAATGCTATGCTTGTATTCCATCAATAATATTAGGTTGGTGTGAAGCCACTAAGGGCATGTTGGCGGCAACACTTATGGTGGGGATGGTGGAAGTGCCTGTCGTGAGAAGGACTAGATCCCTCTGTTGTTTTGTATGACCACTACGTTGGTCAACTACAACCTTTGAACTCCTGGCGATTTTTCCTCTAGCCATCGAAAAAAGTCAAGGGGAACGTAGTTTAGGGCCCTTCCTCTAGCGCCAAAATGTTGATGGTCAAATCCAATTAACTCAAGTTTAGGATCCCAAACTATAGATTGAATGTGAAAAGAGAAAGAGATAGAGAGGAAGAATAGGGTGACACTAGAAGTTTTTAACGTGAATTGGCTAAAGTCAGTTTGACCTCTACCTCCACGGTTTTTATTATTCTTTATTGAGTGTTTTGTATTTGATGATTTATTGTGTCATGTACAATAATTTCATCCCTTTCTATAATAGTTAGGAGGTTATAGTTTGAATGTAAATCTATAACAGCTAAGTCTCATGACTTGATTAGGATTACACAATAGATAAGGGTTGATGGCTATAATAGACTCTCGTTAAAGTAGAAAACCAAATGGTTTTCCTTGGACTATTGGTTGTGGATGCATGCTTTGATCTACTAGTTGAGCCTTGTTCTCATCGACCTGAGGTAGCTGCTTTGACCTACATTGACTAGTGGCTTTTGCTCATATTTAGTGACTTGAAGTCTTGGTGCAACGACCTCAGTTCTGGATGAGCTGGCCATTATTAATTGAGTCCATCCATTAGGCTTTTACTAGCCCATTTATGTGATTTCGAAAATACCCACAATAGAACTTATATAGTTATATCATAGCATAGGAATTATTGGAATGACAAATTGTAATCTGAGAGATATATCCAAACAAATACAATGGAATCGAATCCAATAGAATTGAAAATATATATAATTGAAATTCTTAATTCCCCTGAAAATTTTCATGATTATGATTTTACTTTCTTCATTTTTATTCTATGGTGTAACTATAAAATTGATAAATATTGATTATAGTAGATAATTAAAAGCATAAATATCTAAATTAATTATCACAAAGAGTTAATTACAAACAAAATTAAACTCTAAGAATCTTATTATAAGGGAAAATAGGATAAAATTACAAAATAAAGCAAAATATAAGGATGAAAACCTTAATTTACATCCTCCCAATCGAGCGTGCATCATATAAACTAGTCTATCCAAGTTATTAGTATCAATTTCTAATAACTCTATATGTAAGGGTGTTAAATGGGTGGGCCAGGTTGGATCGGGCCTGGGCCTATATGGGCCAAACGGGCCTGTGGATTGCCGATCCAGTCTGGCCCACCCGTGGATCGGATCGGCCCGCAGACCAGCCCGTTTTATAAGGGAAATGAAAAAAATTATGTTTTAGCCCCCAAATTTCTCATCGCCTTTTACAAAAATCCACTTGAATGAAAACTTTTCAATTTAGTCTTTATGAAATTTTCACTTTAGTCCTGGCCCGTTTAGGCCCGCGGCCCGGTCTGTATCCATACGGATTCGGTCCGCTTAGACTGCAGTCCGTCGGACTTGGCCCATTTTCTAAACAGGCCTAATAATTGATCAAATGAAAAAGGTTACAAGAAGTGTCTTTGTACATCATGTATAATTGGCTTGTAGAGCACAACTCTAACAGACTCAACCACATAAAATTTAGTTTGTCATTTAAGAATATTCTGTTAGTAATTAGTTGTCAATTTAACATTTAGACCAAAATCAATCTAATTAATTATTTATGAGGACTAAAATTGAATATTGAAATTTAGATGGATCAAATGTGATCAATGTGTATATTAAATGGAAAAAAAATGTAATTAAACCCAGCATAAATTTATAATACTGTTTATAGTAGCCCGGTGGTTGGAAATTTGGAATTGCAACATCCAATATACAACTATTTGTGGTTCATTTTCTAATTTTCATGTGTTGATTTCATCCTTAATCATTTAACTATATATATATATATATATATTTAATAATGTGATACACTACATTCACGAGTCATTGATGAATTGTTTTTCATTTTACCAATAATAAGTTACACTAGTTTTCCTCACCAAAAAATAATATTTATTTCGTTTTAAAAGTCTTGATCGTGTTCAGATTTAGATTTAGGTCAAACATGTTTTGATTTCATTTCTTTTATAATTTTTGTTTTAACTACATTTATTTTCTATGAAAAATTTTAAATTTATAAATAATCTATTATCTATTATATCTGTTAAAGAAGTATATATGCATTTCTTTTTGTTGATAAATATACCTGGTAGAATACAAATTAAATGTACTAATAAATAACACTATAAAAATTATTATTAATAATTAGTATAATAAATATAGTTAAAAAAATCTTGTTAACAAAAATCTTTATTTCAATTAATATAATGTTTAATTCATATATGTGTGTAATTTTAAGTTTGATTTTATTTTAAACTATTGATTACTAAATTTTATTTTATATAAATGTAGTTATGCACATCTACTTTATGTTGATATCCTCCCATCACCGCGTACTTCATTTTTTTAAAATAATTTTATATATTTATATTTCACTCTAATTTTCAAAATGTTGTAATTTTTTAAATTATTAAACGTTATAAAGTAACATTTAAAGTATATCTGCTTTATTGAAAATGATCCAAAAATATATTCATTCATGTTTAAATTTAGAAGTATTGACGTTGAAATTTGGTTCGTACGGAGAGCCCAAACTTCAGCCAACAGGGAGGGGTTCTTACGAGATCTTTGACCTTTTTTCGGTTCGAACAAAATAAATCAGCAAGATACACAGAGAAGCAGACACAAGATTTAACATGGTTCAATCAAATCCAGATATCACCAGACCTTACGTCCATAGTAGCGTGTTATTGTGATGTTGTTTTTACAGAGATACAACACTCAAGTTCTCTCTTAATATTCCGGCAAAGTTTCTGCTTGTCTTCTCGGATCCTCTCTTTTATAGAAGGCTCCTTCCTCATATTTATAGAGAAGAGGAGGTTACAACAGTAATTACATATGCAATAAGTATGTTACATCAACATTTATTATACAAGATAGAATATACCGATTAAATCTCCTTTTTCGGCTACTACTGATTGTCTTCTACAGGCGGGCCCGATTTATTCGCTGGGGCAGGGGATGGATTGGTCTTCTATTTGGTGAGCTCTCAGGTCACTGGCCATACTTTATTGGCTAGGTCATTTAGTCTATAGGTGTGTTTGTTCTTTAGAATAGAGAGGTTGAGCTTGCTCTATCGCGCACAAGCTCAAGTTGGCGAGGTCACTTCATGATGCAGCCTAATGATGAGGCGATCTAGACGCTCTTCGAGCTAGTCCCTTTATCACTCTCTAACTGCTCACAGGTTAAACCGATTTTCACATACAACATAAGCCCCCCAACTTCCAGCTCGCTTTGCGGGCTAGGAGTTAAAACTCTTCGATTTTTGATTAGCCAAAGCCTTTTCCCGGGACTATCGTTTCATTTGCACTAAGCCATGTTTCTCATGGCACGTGTCTGACAGTTATTGCTGAGTCAAACTTAGCCCTTTCTAAGGCCATTAATGGTGACAGTTGGGGGGAAAGGGATCTGGATCCTTCGATAGAGCTGGCCCTGGCTCTATATAAGGGAAAGGCAATCCCTTCTGTCATGCACTAAGCAGACCATGGAGTTTCCTGACAAACCATCACCATTTCCGGCATTTTGTCTTCTCGTAGAGGCATGTATGGTATGCTGCATAAAGGGTTTGGAAGGCTCGACCTCTCTGCTAACATGGAGAGATCTTATATGGATCTTAGACTTGTCCTTGCGGCCCTGCTGCGAGGCAATTGTTTGGCCGACCAAGCTCCCGGGGCTTCTTGATTAGCTTCCTTCATGAGGAGTAGGTGATCGAAGGAAATAAGGAGCTGTAGTCACTGATTGTGCATTGGAAAGGAAATTTGAAGGCATTGGTGGCACACGAGCTCCATTCAGCCAAAGTACAGCCATCAACTTGTATCCAAAGCTTCTTGATGTACATCTGCCTCGTTGAGGTCTGTTAGTGAATAAAACTTCAGCTTCTTTTTGTAGTTTTTTGTTTGTTACTTTTGTTTCTCACATAAGCATTTTCTTTGGTTTAATCAATTTGCACGACCTACATATAGTCAGAAGATAGCATGAGTTATGGGTTTGAGTGATCTCATGCTTGGGTCGATCCTATGGCCAAATAAATAGACAAGTTAGTATGGAAATCATTAAATAATAAGATAAGTTCGCATGAAAGCTATGAAACAATTGAGTTCACATGAGAGCTACAAAATTAACAAGTGAGCAATCTCGTTCTCGGGTCGATCTCATGGCCAAATAGATAAGTTCACATGAGAGCTGTGACTTAATTGAGTTTGCATGGGATTGATCTTATGGCCAAATAGATAAGTTTGCATGAGAGTTGTGACTTAATTGAGTTCACATGGGAGCTGCGAAATTAACAAGTGAGCGATCTTGTACTTGGGCCGATCTCGTGGCCAAATAGATAAGTTTACATGAGAGCTGTGACTTAATTGAATTCGCATGGGAGCTGCAAAATTAATAGGCAATCGATCTCATGCTCGAGCCGATCTCATGGCCAAATAGATAACTTTGCATGAGAGCTGTGACTTAATTGAGTTTACATGGGAGCTACGAAATTAACAAGTGAGTGATCTCGTGCTCAGGCCGATCTCATGGCCAAATAAAAGGGTGACTGATCTTATGGTCAGGACAATCTTGTGTCCAAATAAAAGGGTGATCGATCTTGTGGTTAAGGCGATCTTGTGCCTAAATAAAAGGGTGATCGATCTTATGGTCGAGGCGATCTTGTGCCCAAATAAAAGGGTGACTGATTAGGCGAATCACCTGTTTGAAGAAAAAATTAAAATCAGTAGTCATATTCAAAATGTTTATACAATTTGCATAGAGTAGAAAGGTTTAAAAGATCATCATGATAGTAGGAGGTTGCTCTTGCTCGGGGCCTTGCTGAGATGGTCCAAGCTACTGCCTGGAAGGCTGTACAACGTAGTCATGCAAACAACCTCTTTTGATGAGATCTTCTATGGCATCTCTCAGTGGCCAGCACCTTGAGTCGACATGCCCGAACTCATTATGGTATGTGCAGAACTTCCCTCGATTAAGTCTAAACTTGCTGGGAGTCTTCAAGGGTGGAGGCTTTTCGAAATCCTCTTTGTCCCTTTCCATTGCAAAGATCTTGTCTTGAGCATCTGGCAAGATGCTGTAGGTGCTATGATGGCCTGAAAATGGGGGTCGCTTGTCCTTGCTCTTCTTAATGAGCTGGCACTCGATGCTGTCATTCTCATTCCCATGGTTACTCCTCTTCTTACTCTGAGCTAAGCTACTCATTTCAGTTTTTTATGGGCCGAAGGTCTCGTCCCATCTAATTTGTTTCACGGCCCAATCGTAGAATTCACCTAGGTTGCCAACTAGGGACTTATACAAACTTTTGAAAAATTTTCCATCTCGATGAAGTCATGCCGAGATCACAGTTAGGATATCCTCGTCCAAGGGCTTCTCGACATTGTTGATCTCGTGCCTGAAGCAAGTGATGTAGTCTTTCAGCATCTCATGCTTGCCCTGGAAGACTGTAGTGAGATGGCATGGTGGCACAAGCTACCTTTGCAGTGCCTAGTATTGATCAACAAACTTTTCTTGACATTCCTCCTAACTGCTGATGTTGCGAGCTGGGAGGTTCTTGAACCAGATTTGAGGGACTTCACCTAAGGTAGTAGGGAACACACAGCACCTAATTAAGGGGTTGCAAGCTTGCAGATCCATTTGGATGTTGAGTAGGTCTAGGTGGTTATGTGGGTTGTTGTCTCCGTTATACAATGGAATGGCTGGAACTTTGAGCTTGCTTGGGAGGGGCTCCTCTATGATTTCCTTAGAGAAGGAGTTTGCTCCCTAGAGTGACCTTGGTCATTTTGACTCTAAGGGTGCTTTTCCAGGTGCTTGACCCTCTGAAGGAGGTCTTCCACCAAAACATCTAAGCCCCCTAGTCTTTAGCTAGAGACCTGGCGGCTTCGTTTAGTGTTCCGGCCATGTGGATGGTAATGCAAAGTCTGCTCTTGGTTAACTTCATTGGAATGCTCAACCTCAGGTATGCCGGTCTTAACCCGCCCTTGCACATTCTAGGCTTGTGCTTGCACTAACGCCGTGACTATCTTAGCCAGTTCTCCCACCATATGCTCAAGTTTCTCCTAACACTAGAGCCAGACTAGCGATCCATTGGTGTTATTGGCAGCAGGGACACCAGTAGCTGTTATGATAACAGGAGCAGTAGATGAGTCCATCGTCGAGACATGACCATCTAGAGGATGGGATTGTGCATTTGAAGCTCTAGTGGCTCTTCCCTTGGCCATTGCAGTAGGAAACTAACCAGAATAGGTGAGATCCCCACAAATGGCGCCAAAAATGTTGACATTGAAATTTGGTTCATACGGAGAGCCCAAACTTCAGCCAATGGGGAGGGGTTCTTATGGGATCTTTGACCTTTTTCCAGTTCAAACAAGATAAATCAGTAAGATACACAGAGAAGAAGGGAAGAGCAGAGAAGGAGACACAAGATTTAACATAGTTCGGCCAAATTTGGATATCACTGGACCTTACGTCATGGTAGCATGTTATTGTGATGTTGTTTTTACAGAGATACAACACTTAAGTTCTCTCTTAATATTCTGGTAGAGTTTCTGCTTGTCTTCTTGGATCCTCTCTTTTACAGAAGGTTCCTCTCTCATATTTATAGAAGAGAGGAGGTTACAATAGTAATTACATATGCAGTAAGTATGTTACATCAACATTTATTGTACAAGATAGAATATATAGATTAAAT
>JANHAO010009875.1:0-18080 GCA_026873985.1 Saraca asoca
ATTATTACAACGGACCGATAGTCCGTGGGAAAATCCGTTGGAATTATCCAACGGACCTTATTCCGTGAGAAAATCTGTTGGAATACCGAATTTTTCTTGTAGTGTCAGGAATTGTTAGCCAATTCTAATAATTTTTTGTTTTTTTTTTTGAGTTTTTATTAGTTTATCGATACTTTTCTTTCTTTTGAAATGATCTTCTTTTTTTTTTCCGTTTTAAACGAAGTCAATTGATGATCGTTGTGGATGAAATTTTCAAACATGTAGCATGTGTTAATGGAAATTGAAGGAGATGAAGTGATCTTTGTTCGGATGATAACCTTGATGATACGGCTACCTTATTTTTTCAGGCAACGACTATTATGGAAATTCAGAGGTGCACTGATGCCTTGAGGCCCAAGCAAAAAGATTGGACATTTTTCAAATTTGGAACCTAAGACGAATTTTTTTTTTAATTTTCTATAGTTTACACGGCATGTATTAAATATTAGAGTGTCAGACTGCTGTTACATGTGTTTTACTTAGCTTTCACCACCTACTCTAGGTTTTGGAACCCTTACGTTTCAAAAGACACTATAGACAGTATTTGTCAAATAAATTTTGTTGCTTTTGAAGGGAGGAACCATGGTGTCTAAATCCTGGGCTAAGTGTAAAGCATTAAAAAAAGAATACGAACGAGCAAAGTGTGAAAGATAATTCTAATATATCTAAACTGAAAGTTTGGGTATTAATACCTAAATCATATGTCCTTTGTGAAAAGCATTGATTGAAATGTTGCGTACATTTATAATTAAGATAGATAATTAGGAGAATGATTTAATCTGTGTAAAAATGATTATGAGATATTTTTTATTATACCTGCATATTTTTTTTCTATTTACATATTGAGCAAGGCTCAAAAGGAATTTTTATAGTGAACTAACTATATTGATTTGCAATCATAAATTGCAAGTTATTTATATTTATTTATGCAATATATACATAACAAAATTAATTTTATTACTTTTTGACAATGTTTAATAGGTTATTATATTTAGTTAAGTGATAATTTTAGTAATTTAACACATAAATTATAATATTTTAATTAGAATTTACTATATTTACATTGTTATATTTACTAATTAAGTGATATACATTATTATATTTACTATATTTAATTAGATGATAATTTTATTAGTTTTTTGGCAATGTTTAATTTAATGCATGAAGTTGTAATAATTTAATGAGAATTATTTTGATATATCATAAAATAGTATAATTATTTATTTATGCATTTTATAAATAATGAAATTAGCTTTTGATTAATTTTTAGCAATATTTAATACACTGCTATATATACTTAGGTGATAATTTTAGTAATTTAATATATAAAAATTGCAATAATTTGATTACAGTTGATTTGATTATTTCAATGGTACCAATCCAACTTTTAATTTCTGGGTTTCATTTTGTGTGTTATAAAAACATTGAGATTTCTATATTGATTACAACCAGATGTATTTGGCTTACTTGACTTCACTAAAACAATTTTGGGCTTTTTTCACTTTTTAAATTTTCTTATTTATTGTGTTTTAAGCAATTGGATTTAGGACAAATTTGAGTTTCTAAAATGTTTTCAAATCTTTGTGGAGAAAAAAAAAATCATTTAACCCCAATTACTTTTTATTAACCCACATGTTTGTTTAAAAAGCAAAAATATTTGGGGCAAAAATAAAATTAAGAAATTTAAAAAGAAAATAATTGATTTGAAAACCTTGTTCATACAACTAACGTATCTTTCTTTCACTGATCTATTAATTATCAATTAGAGCATCCATAATCATGATTATAGTTTAGGTATAGAATATTCCTCACACTTAAGAAAGATGTGGTTGCATGAATAAGGGTACTTCCTGCCACCTGGCCAAAGTTATGCACTCAACTCCTGATCCATAATCCGACGAGGAAACTGTAATTGAGGTGAAGGCAGCTCTTACGATAGAGTTTAATTTGGATTAGTCCTCCTCTATTCTTTTTTTTTTTTTCAATTTTATCGTGATTTATTTTTTTTTAAATGTAATATATACTTTATACAATAGATCATAACAATTAATAAACATATTAAGAAAATAAATAATTATAAATTTAAAATTTATTTTTTAATTATTTATTAAATTTTATTTATCAACAATCATTATAATTCATTTTATTCTGTAAAATACAAAATATAGTTAAAGGAGTTAACAATGATAATAACATTCTATATATGCTTCTAATCATTCAAGAAGCACAAAAATAACACGAAAAACGGAAGCGTAGATAAACATACCTCCAACTATTGTCTTCACGTTCGGGTTGTGTTCTGCTTTCTAAAATTCCTAAATTTTTCACACTTTTTCTTTGACTATTGATGGTGTATGCAGTATGTCAAAAAGGTAGTGAGAGGACCCAGAATTATAATATATATATATATATATACCGTTTTTCCTATCAAAAATCGATAAAAATGATTACCAACCGTTGCATAAAACGGTTACCAACCGTTGTATAAAATGGTTGCACTATTTCAAGGGTTTTTGAAATGTCAAAATGCTACAGTTAAATCCCTTTTGCTACATATAATTCTTTATAAATATTTCAAAGTCACTTTTCTTATAAATTATGATATCCACAATTTTATAGACTATGCTATATATTTGAAAGCATGTGGAATACAATACTATTTTGAGTGTATCAAAAGTTTTTCATTTTTTTTTTTCACTGATGCAATGTTTTGTTAGGGTGGGTGATGATATTGGCCAGCGAGCCATTTGTCTTGTGTAATTGTAATGTTTTGATGGCTTTTAGCCGATGTTGCTGACTTGAAATTTAGAAATATAGGTTAGAACTCAAATAAATTGATGTCAGAAGCAATTCATACAAAGGAGCATAAAAACATAAGACAGGATATAAAGATGAATAAAAAGAATCCTAAAATTATAAGATATTGATAAAATGATATTTAAATTATAAAAATAATCATAATAATTTATAAATAATATTTAATTTATATAATTTTATTTATCCATATATATATAATTTTATCTTTAAATAATATAGTAGATAGATAAAATTATATGAATAGTATATTATTTAAGAATTCTTATAATTATTATTATAATTGGGAGATCATTTTATCAATATTTTATAATTTTTAGGATAGAATCATTAATTTTGTCTTAAAAAAAACATAAAAACACAATTGAAAGAAATCATTATATGGTTGGGGGGTTGGGGCAATAGCGGCGGTTATGTCCTACTTCGCAGCACATGAAGCATTGTTGTCTGGGGCCGAGCTCTACTGCCTCCTGTTGGATTTAGATGAATTTTCATTTTAATCATTTTTTTTCACGTTAAAAATTGATAGGCATAATTTATTTTTATAAGCTTCATTATAATATAAAAAAATATTTTAGATTTTATTACATATAAAAATTATATATATTTCTCAAACATGTAAAAAAATAATAAAAAAATAAAAATCCGCAAGGTAATCTATCATGGAAATGGAAAAATGTGATTTATCATAAGACAAGCATGCAATGCATGCATACAATATTGAGGGAGCCTAAACTGAAAGGATAATTGAGTAGATTTTTTTTATTAGATAATAATAACAATAACTAACTTGACTAGATTAAATTTTTAATTCCCATAATTTGTTTTAATTTATAATTTTGTTCTTCTTCTTATTCTTCTGGATGACTGGAATTTGGCTCAGAACCAAATGTCACAATCAACAAATACCAAAAGGTCTTAAAGGTGGCGTATAAAATACCACAAAATAAAAGCCTAATACATGCTAAAAAATGAACCAACAACCATGTTGCTATCCAAATGGTCGGCATATGGCTATCCAAATTGATGCCCAAATGGTCCCTTAAGTGAATGGCGAAGATTCCAAGAAAGTGAACCTTGAACCTCCAAGTTCTAACTCCCCATGTGAGCTCTAAAATGTGTGACAAAGCCCTTGTATTGCATCTTTCCTCTTCTTTGCTTTAGCTCTAGTCAAGGGTCCATTTGCACTTGCAAGGCTTCTTGGTGATCCTTGACTTGGGCCTCCATCTTCTCATCAACACGTGTAAAAAACTCTCCTCTCCAAACATGGAGTTTTATCTTCTTTGTTAGGAAATTGTGCTAATTTGTCTCCTTTGGTAAAATAAGAACATATCATTTGAGCATGAGAAGTTGGTTGATGATGTTTTCCAAAGTTACTCCTAAAATAGGATTGTTCCAAACTATTATTAAAATAACTACATTTTCACTGTACACTTATTTTTATGTTCTTTTTTCTCTCTTAAAGCTATAAATTGTGTACAAAAATGATGCACATGGTGATGATTTGTAGCTTAAAGAGAGAAGAAAATTTTTTAAAATGCTTAGAAATCCTAACCACTAATTAAAGTTACACATTCCTAGACAACTTGCTATTATGTTCTAGAAATGTATGAAAACATGCCAAATAGGCGTTGTCTACTATGTCAGGGCAAAAAGGTGGGGTTTTGGAACCCTGGATGATGTGGCATTATATTGACCTTTAAGATTTCATATGATTAATTGTAGTCGTAGATTTTAAGATACGGAGGATAAATAAATAATGAGGGTGTTAAGAAAGGGAATTCCAATTTGGCCCCAAAAATAATAACTTTGATTTAATGTCTATAAGTTGAGAATGCCATCAATGTTGTGTTAGAACAGATAGGGTAGCTTGGTCAACTGGATTTGATGTGTAGATTTTAGCCGTGACTTGATTTAAGTCTGATGCATAGAGGCTTCGAGCAAGGTTGCTTGAGGTTTTGTATCATAATGTTTTGTTTGCATTTCATCAAATAGTTTGGAAGGAAAGTTAATGGATGGTGCTAGTGACCACCAGGTATGGACCTAGAATTTGGAATGTTACTTAGTTTTAACTCCAAAATTGGAAGGGGGATTTGATTTTATAGATGTTATTAGATTAGATGGTATTATTGTCTTGCTTTAGTTTTAATTAGGTTACTATTTAGGATCTTTGTTCATAACCTTAAAATTTAGAGGGAAAATCGATTCTGTATTTGATAATGGATCATATTATGATTTTGTATACTTTTGTATATAGTTCTTAGAAATTGTTGGCCAATCTAAATAATTTTTTTGGTTTTTTCTATGAGTTTTTATTTGTTTTATGAATACTTCTCTTTCTTCTAAAATGATCTTATTTTTTTTTATTTTCATTTTAAATAAAGTCAATTTATAATTGTTATGGATAGAATTTTCAAATTTGTAGATGTGCTAATGGAAATTAGAAGAGATAAAGTGATCTTTGTCTGGATGATAACCTCAATGATATGGCTACCTTATTTGTTAAGGCAACAACTAGTATGGAAATTCAGAGGTGTAATGATGACTTGTGCCCAAAGCAAATGATTAGACATTTTTCAAATTTGGAATCTGTTGATGGTAAAATTTGGTTTTGAGGATTCAAATCTTAGTCAACAAAGATAGTTCTTGAAACCCCAAGTTGGAAGCTAAAAATGCAAGTTTGAATCAAGAAAATAAGAATAAAGAAGAGGAAAGACAATAGACACTGGGTTTTTATCATGGTTCGACTAAAGTCTGTTTAGGCCCCTACGTCCATGATGATTTATATTTTCCATTGAACAATGGTTACTCTATGTGGTTTGATAGAGATACAATGACTGTACACTCTCACTTTGCAAAAGCTCTCTCCCTATTTTGATAGAATATTTGCATGCAACTTCTTACTTACTTGTTACAATGGTCTCCCTCTCCTATTTATAAAAGTAAGGAAGGGTATAAGTATAATTTGATAGATAGCAAAATGATTATTTTTGCCACTTTGGGCATTAAATGCTTAGTGTCAGGTAATAAATGCCGAGAAAATCATTGTTGGACTGTTGGAGGGCTTATGTGTCAGTTTGGAGGCTGACCTATCAAGTAGAAATGCATATCTTCAGTTGCTGATTGGACTCTTGTACATATTCTTAACTCACTATCTTAGTGATTTGAGGCTGTGCTGATTGACCTTGCCAAGTTTGTCTAGTGGGTCTTATAGAGGATGATCGGAATGGCTCACTTTTTATTAGCAAGCTGGAATCCTCTTCAATGGGTTTGGTCTTCACTTGGCCCTCGTCTTATGTCCTATATTCACGGCTAGCAAACTAGGACTTCTTGTTAAGTGACCTCGATCATTGGGCAACCTGGGCCCTCCCTGGCTAGGCTTTGCTTCTTATTAGGCCTTTGGTGAGTCCATTTTACATTATCCAAAAAATACCCATAATATTAGCCCCCCAACTCTTAGTTTGCTTCACAGACTAGGAGTTGGATTTTGCTAGTAAAGTCCTTATTCACAGTTTGTAGCATGATCAAGTCTTTCACCTATAGTCTGCTATGTAGTCTCAGACTTTGATCTTTCATTTCATTTGTGCCAGGCTGTACTTCCTATTGTGCATTTATTTTACAACTATTAGTGTGGCAGTCTTGCTTAATTATGGACCATTTGATCTGGAGCATCCAAATAACCTCTAGGTTCTTTGATGAGGCTGATGAGCCTATATAAGACACGAGGAGTCTCCTTCTTTGCTCCTCAAAATGATCGAATGGATATATTGACTGAGCTCCCCTTATTTCTAAAGCTCTGGCCTTCAGCTAAACATTTTGAGGCATGTATGGCCTACTGCATATGGTTCCCACAGGGTATTCCTTTTTAAGGACTCTGGGAACTCGTCCATAACTTCCTCTTGGTGCTAACAAGTTTAGCTCCCTCTTCTTTGCTCTTTTGTCCTTCGACAAGCCAATTATTCAGTTTTCGGCCACGGTCAGGAGTTGCAAGGCCGAGGGAAGAGCTTCTAGATTTGGAGGAGGCTTAGACAAAAGAGCTAGAACTGTCCAATTTGCTTGGTAGCCTTGCAACTTGTCATGGCTCAATCCTTTCAACCAGGTTCTCTTGTCTTCTTGTTTGATGGTGCCAAGTGTCTCTAGGCCGCCAAGCAGCTTAATGAAACTAAAGGATGCTTTCCCCGCTTAGGTAGGCTACGGAATACTTATGTAGCCTCTTTGCTTGCCTCCAGCACTATTTTTCATGTTTCAAGCATCTCGGGGGCTACTCAATTTGGATAAGCTGTTAGCTCAATGAGGGAAGAGTTGGAACAGTTCCTCTTGCGTATTATGGCTGCAAGCTTGTTGGTATTCAGCTTTTCCTTGGTCAACTGCAAGCTTACTTCATTTTGTATTCTTGATCTTTTATGTAATTTTATCTCATTGAAAGAGGTTTTGTAATAAAACTTTGCCTTTTATTGTTCTTCCCGAGTACGCCACAACAGTGATCTAACAGGTCACAGTTGGCAACATTAGTCCCTGTAAACCATAACTTGTTAACCGTTAAATAAAATGAGTGTTCATTGAGTCAATCGACTTCAATCTATATTGGTTGAACTAACGTGAGGGACTCTAGTCAATAAGTTATGGCTTAAAAGGATATGTGCCATATTGAATGACCAATCGATCGTATTAGCTCATTTTGGCTGGTAACAAAGTTGAGTACCAGAGTGCCTTTGTTGACTATGTGTCCAAGCATTAGAATGCTTGAGCACCTTCGCTATCACAAGATAGGGTGTCCACATAGGTTGCATAGATGCATCTTAGCTTGTGCAAGAGTTTAGTGCTTATGCACTTCTTGGATGTGAAGTCTTGATAGGTTGCATGGATGTGCCTTGATCCATGCAAGAGTTTGGTGCCGTTGGCACTTCTTAAACATGGTTTCAGTAATGCCTGTGCAAGAGTTTAGTGTTTGAGGCACTTCTTGGACACAGCCCATGCAAGAGTTTGGTGCGTGGCTAGTATTTCTTGGATGCGAGAGTTTTTGATATTGTCTGCGCAAGAGTTTGGTGCTCGAGACACTTCTTGGAAGTGACCCACACAAGAGTTGGTGCATGCTAGCACTTCTTGGATGCAGGATTTTTGATATTATCCATGTAAGAGTTTGGTGCTCGGGGCACTTCTTAGATGTGGTTCACACAAGAGTTTGGTGCTCAAAGCACTTCTTGGACACGATCTACATAAGAGTTTGGTGCCCAAAGCACTTCTTGGATGCAGTGCGAGCTAGGAGTTCTAGTTTGTCACTTGTGATCTGTAATCCTTTGAGTCATTCAGCATGCCTCCATAAGCTTCACTTGTGACTCTCAAGCTTTCACTGCTAGCTTGTCATAATTGCTTCTGCCTTTGGTAGGCATGCATGGCGTGCTGTTGTTAGTCTATTGTTGGTATACACTGAACTGTCAGATCACAGGTGGTTGATGGATTCCCATATCTAATGGTGACGATGTGCATGGTATAAGCTAAAGGGACTCTCTCTTCCCTCTCACTTTGTCATTTGAAACCAGAACTCCTAGGCTCTACTTGCTCGTCCTCAGCTAATTTCTACAACTATTCTTTCATTGCTCGCCACCGTTAGCGTCACTCCAACTCCTTGATTGCTATTCAGATCTTGCTCTTCGAAAAGCATCTGTCACACACATTTTTAGACTTTCTGCCTTGGTCAATCACGGTGTGTTTCTTGTTATCTAGTGATTCCTAGATTTCCCTATTTCATAGCTTGCATGAAACTTGTTTGTTGTTAGTCAAAAAATCTGAGTGCCAAAAGTGATTGTTTGCCCATATTCTTTTCTTGCCTGGTTCGGTTCACATTGGTTGGTTCATTAACTATCTTTAGGGTTTCCAATCACCACTCTAAACCTTGTACTTTTCTAGATTTTGTGGTTCGATTATTTAGTCCCCTTTTTCTTGTTGAAGTCCAAGTCTTGAGATGCAATGACCCAGGGTACCCATGGCCTGCCGTATAGAAAGCTATTAGTCTTAGCTTTTGGGTAGGGTTTGCTTGTAGTAGCCTGACCAATCCATTTTTCTTTGTGTAGATGGTCGCAGGTCATGGATGCCATCATCATCAAATTAGGAATGTGGATGATGAACCTAGCTCCTTATCCCAAAGCGTAGAATGGGTGCGTCACCTTGAGGAGTGGTGAAGTTGCTGGAGGCTTTGCTGCTCATCCCAACCCTGTTGGAGGCCAAGGGGCTGCTGCAAGCTAGCAACCTTCTAGCCATCAAGTTTTTAATTTGCACGTTTTATCCATTTGTTATTGCAAGCTCCAGTCCACAGTCCGATCATACTAGCTCCACAAGGGATGTCATGTCATATACCTTACACGGATGACTACGCTCCTTATCCACCTCGAGGGTTCATCACCATTAGCTTCCTGTACCTTGTCATGGGACTTAGGTTCCTGATGCACACATTTATCATTAACTTTCTAAATAAGGTGAAGCTTAGTTCATTTCAGCTTATCCAAACTCTTATACCTAGCTTATCTCCCTGGCACTGATTTATTTGAGGAATGGTCTCCCACCTCCATCGATTGAGGTGCTGTGCTATTTATATAATATTAAGTGCATGAGCCCATAGGATGGGCTGTATTACCTTTTGACCTAGCCGACAAAGCATAAGGGGGTTCTACCATGGAGGGATGCTAAAAGGAGATCCAACATAGGACATTATAAGACCCGTTAGTTTTATATCTCGTGCCTATCCTTGTGTGACCTCAAGAACTGCAGTTTTGTTCCTGTTCCTGGTGAGCAAGTTGAGGATGTGTGAGCTTAATGATTCATTCTTATTTGCTTCTTTGACTCTGACTTTTGTTTCATCTTGCAGAAGGGACTGGGAAGAATCCAACTCTTAAAGCCAAGGAGCTCGAGATATTGGATCAGTTCGTTACCTTGGATGATCTTCAAAATGATTTTTGCTTTGATAAGAGCCTTCTTTGCTCTCACAGACTTGCTCTAGCTATAGATACTGAGCTCACCAGTGAGATAGGGATTCATCACGTGAAGGAGGTTGGCCTAACCAACTTCGGTGATTATGAGGAGATAATGAAGCTTATCTTCTTGTCGCTATCATCTGATGAGGAAGAAACCTCATTGGCTCCTGATGCCAGTGTAGCTCCCGTTATTAAAAGTCAACTTTTGGTTTTGGCAATAGCATACTCACAAGGGCCAGTTACCACCTCTAAACCTGAGGTGGCAATTGCAGTAAAGGTCACTACTCTCTCTAAGCCCCCTGCCAAAAAATGAAAGATAGATAAGGGAAAGGAGGTTGCTATTCATAAATGAGCTATGCCAGAGATTGAGGTCATAGAGCGATCCATTGCATCCAGCTCCAAAATGAAGAAGCATGCTGATGTCCTTATGGAAAACATTGACACAATTCTGGGACCTCACAAAAGGATCAAAGTGTTGGAGTTTGAAGATTTTTCCATTGGGAGATTAGTGGGTTACGGAGTTCACCACAATTTAGTGGTAAGTAATATCTTTTCTTTCTTGCCCTCTTCATAATCTAACTTAACTATCTGGCTTTCCAGAATTTATTAACGATGATGAAGGTGGATAAGGTACTCCAAGCCAAGGGTAAAAAGAATGTGAAACTTGTCGAAGATCTAGCTGTCACCATTGTTGAAGTGCTAGAGCTAAGAGGGAAGGTTAAGGATGCTGAGGTCACCCTATCACGCGAAGTGGCGAATCCTGAAGTCATTGCAGTGAATCTCGATCTTGTGACTTATGATTTGGCCAAAGCGAGGATTGATTCGGATGAAGCTCTCCAAAGTGCTAATTGGGTGGCACAATGGGCCAAAATCTTGGAGCAATGTGCTAGTCCAATAGAGCAGCGAAGTAAGGAAGTCGAACGACGAGTCGAGGTTGCTATGAAAGAGTCAGAAGAGGTGAAAAAGGAAGTTGCTCTTAGAAAAGAGGAGATTGTTAAGATTAAGGTAGAGACTACCTCTTTGGTTACAAAAATGACAGAAAAAGCAGAGTCCAAGACTAACGCTGCCTTTTTGTACACTCTGTGGAGGCATCATCCCGAATTAGACTTCTCCTTTTTTAGTGAGAAGGCTCTTGTGGTTGTGGAGTGTTTCAAGAAAAAGGTAGCTAAAGCTAATTCCTCCAAAAATGGTATAGAATATGTGGTTAAGGCTCCTCCTACTATGGGTTCCTCCCAAATGGAGAGGGATTCACAACTCATGGAAGCTGTTGGAGGTCCTATGATAGGTGACCCTACTACTGGTCCCATTAACTCTTCACTCTGCAAAAGCTCTACCCCTGAGGGTCTAACTCTTGGAGATCCTACCCCTTAGATACTGTCCTTTGACAATTTTTCTTTTTAATTTTTTAATGTATTTTGTAATACTGCACAGACTCCATTTCATTGGATGAATTATTAGATGAATTTCCCCTAATACTTATGTATTTTTTCCTAATTCCATAATTGGCTGCTTCATAAGCATGGTTCCGCAAAATTTTTACATGAGTGAAGACTCTGATGGATCATGATTTTGGCTAGTATTCTACCTAATGCATTGCTCGTTCCTTGTGCAAGACTTTATTGAAAATTTATTCAGAAATAATCGAATATGTACATAAAAATTTCAGAGGAACACCTACGTGTCTTTACATATTTTTGAGTAATTTACAAAATTCAGGCCTCTACTGATAGTAGGGGTGAAGGTGCTTAGCGTTCCAAGCTCGAGGAAATTCTATTCCATTCAAGGCAGCCAGATGATAAGCTCCATGGCCAATAACTCTCTTGACGAGATACAGGCCCTCCTAGTTTGGCCCCAAGGGCCCCTCATTGGCCTTACATGCACTAGGAAGTACTAGGCATAGAACATGATCACCAAGTTTGTAATTCTGAGCTCAAACCCTTCTATTATAATATCTCGTAACCCATTACTAGTAGGTCATGACTTTAAAGTGAGCTCTCTCTTATCTCTTCTATGAGATCTAGATTCGCAACGAGTAGCTAATTGTTGTCTTTTGAATCGAACATGATCCTTCACTGGGTTGCCACCTTAAGTTCTGCTAGAATCATCACTTCAGATTTATATATCATCACAAAGAGAGTTTCTCCAGTGGCACAATAGGTTGTAGTTCTGTAAGCCTAAAGCACCTTTGGTAGTTCATCTACCCATAATCCTTTTTTGGCCTCTAACTACATCTTCAGGATGTGCTTGATTATCTTGTTAATAGCTTTAACTTGTCCGTTGGTTTGTGGATGGTTTATAGAAAAAAGCTCTTCATAATCCTGAGATCATCGTAGAACTTAAGGAACTGCTCGCTGGTGAATTGAGTCCTATTGTCGATTACGATCTATTGGGGAACTCCAAATCTACAAATGATATTACTTCATACAAATTTCACAATCTTTATAGGTGAAATCTCTATGAGCTCTTTCATTTTTACCCATTTAGTAAAGTAATCCATAGCCATTATTGCATGTTTGCAATTTCCACGAGTTGTAAGTAGCGGTCCTATAAGGTCTATCCCCCAGATTGCAAAAGGCCATGGATTGACCATTTGTAATAGGTAGGCTAGCGGGGCTCACGGGATCATCATGAATCACATCTCCTGACGAGTTCAACCGTGTCCTGTTTCATTGTGGGCCAATAGAATCCTTGTCGAAGAGCCTTTTGAGCTAAAGACATCCCTCCAACATGATTTCCACAATGGCCAGTGTGAATTTCTTCCAGGATGGAATGACAATCTGGGCCATTGATGCATCTTAAAAGTGGGGTCAAAAACCCTCTCTTGTACAACACATCATCGTAGATGCAATATCTAGCTGCCCCAACTCGCAACCTTTGGGCCTCAAGCTTATCTTTTGGCAACTTCCCTTCTTATAAATAGTCTAAGGTTAGATTCATCTAGGAGCCTAGTGTCTTGGTGATCGTCATGATAACATCCTCTTACTCTATGCTCAGGGATGAAAGGAACTCTACTGGGATCGCCCCCAAGAAGTTAGCATCCTTGGTTGTGACAAGGCGAGCCAAAGCATCAGCATGTGTATTCTAGGCTTGTGATATTTGGTTGACCTCATAATGTTGAAATGATCTTAACAGCTCCTAGACTTTTTGCAAGTAGACAAACCATCTTTGAACCTCGAGTTTGGTACTCTCCTCACACATGGCAAACCACGAGTTGTGAATCACTGAAAATCTTTATTCTTTCAGCTTTTACCTTTTTCTAGTCGTAGTCTAGCTAATGAAGCTTCGTATTTAGCTTCATTATTCATTGCTTGAAAATCAAACCTTAGTGCACAAAGGATTTTGTGCCATTCTTGATTGATTAAGAGCATCGTTGCCTCGACTTTTTGTTCGCTAGATAACCCATTGACGTATAGTTCCTAGCTTGGAAATTCCAATGTCTTTACTTCCTCTTATATGGGGCCAATGAACTTTGCTATGAAGTTTACTAGAGCTTGCCTTTTTATCGTCGGTCTAGGCTTGAATTTAATTTCAAACTAAGCTAGTTCAATTGCCCATTTGAGGAAATATTCTGAGACATCCATCTTTTGCAATACTTGCCTAAGTGGGAACTGTGTCAGTACTTCTATATTGTGTGCTTGGAAATAGGGTTGCAGCTTTCTCGAGGCAACTACTAGGCAGTAAGCAAGTTTCTCCATCAGTAAATACCTTGTCTCCGCGTCCAGTAATCTCTTACTCACATAGTAAATGGGAAGCTGAGCCCCACCTTCTTCTCACATTAGTGCCGTGCTGAGGGTGTACTAGGACACTCCTAGATAGATGATCAGCTTCTCACCCTCTTTTGGCTTTAACAAAAGAGAAGCTCACCTGAGATACTGTTTGAGCTACTGGAAGGCAATTTCAAATTATTCTGTCCATTTGAACCTTTTTGGCTTCTTTAGGACGTTGAAGAAAGGGATGCATTTATCAATTGTTTTGAGATAAACCTGCTTAGCACCGTGACTTGGCCATTCAGGCTTAGTACATCTTTGGGCCCTGTGAGGGATCTCATGTCGAGAAGAGCTCTAATCTTTTTGGGCCTCGATCCCCCTATTGTTTACCATAAAGCTGAGAAACTTTTCAAAAGTAACCCCAAATGCACATTCATGTGGGTTTAGCTTCATTCGATATTTCTTCAAGATTTGAAACATCTCCCCTAAGTCATGGACATGGTTGACAACTTGTTCAGATTTTACCAGTATATCATCCACGTTCACCTCCATCGTCTTCCCAATTTGGTCTTTGAACATCATGTTTATCAACCGCCAGTAGGTTGCTCCTGCATTCTTTAGCCCAAAGGGCATCACTTTATAATAGTACAACTCATGGTCAATGATGAATGAGGTGTGCTCTTTGTCCTAAGGGGCAATAGGAATCTGGTTATATCCTGAGTATGCATCCATGAAGTTAAAGAGTTTGTATCCTGCTATCATATCCGCCAGTTGGTCGATCCTTGATAGGGGAAAGCTATCCTTAGGGCATGCCTTATTGAGGTTAGTGAAGTCAATGTATGTTCTCCACTTCCCATTTTTCTTCTTCAAAGAATGGGATTAGCTACCAAAGTGGAATAGTGAGCTTCCTTGATGAAGTTATTCACTAGCAGGTTGTCCACTTCCTTCTTTAACATCGACGATCATTGGTCTTCGCTTCTGGCATACTGGCTTATGGCTAGGGTCAGTATTTAACTTATGTAACATGACCTTTAGGTCAATCCCGGCCATGTCTTCATGGTCCAGGTGAAGACATCAAGATTTGCTTTGAAGAACTCTGTGAGCTCTGTCTTCATGCTTGGAGATAGATTCTTGCCCAGTTTAAGGCATCTTCCAGTGTCTGCCTCACTTACTCGAACATCTTCAAGCTTTTTTGTTGGACCCATCATCCTTTCAACATCTACCTCGCAAGGGTCCAAGTCATAACTTACACTAGATGAGCTTACGAGTCACAGCTGTCCTCCAGAGACCATATTAACTTTCCTTCTCCTTTCTCCCATTTTGACTGCATCCTTATAACCTTATCAGGCCACTTCTTGCTCTCCTCGCATGCATTCAACTCCATTCGAGATTGGGAACTTGATAATAAGCATCTTGAGTGATATGACCATATCCAAGTCATTCATTATTGGTCGCCCTAACACTACATTGTATCCTGACGAAGAGTTTATAATTAAAAAGTCAGCCAGGGCAGTAGCTTGGCAGACTAAATCTCTAAGGGTTATAGGGAGTCTAATTTATCTTGTTAGGACTACTGTATCTCCTATGAAACCAAAGAGGGGTTCTAGAGAAGGCTTGAGCTAACTAGGGCTTATGCCTATTTAGTCAAAACATTACTAGTACATTACGTTAACTGAGCTGCCTATATCAACCATGATTCTTCGCACTTCAACATTGCTAATTTTGGCTCGAATAACCACAGCATCGTTATATGGAGAATGCACTTCACGAGCATCTTCACTAGTAAAAGTGATACAGTTGGTGCTCATCCTGGCCTTTTTTACTGGTCCCCTAGCTTCATCATGCCTTGCCAATAGGACATGTCTTGCCTCTTGTACGTACTGCTCATGGGACCTCTTTGAATTTTCTGTGATATGTGGTCCACTGTGAATGATGAATATTGTCCTCACTGAGGATGTCACTTCATTTATGGGAGTTTGCTGGCATTGATGCTGAACTGGCTACTGAAACTGTGGGGGTTGTTATCCTAAGGATTGGATCACATAGTCCCTCAGGTGACATCTTCTGATGAGATCTTCAATGGCATCTTTAAGTGTCCAATAATCTAAAGTATTGTGCCCGACCTCATTATGATAGGTATAAAACTTGTTCTTGTTTCATTGATGGATAGGAGCTTTTATAGGCCTAGGACTTCTGAAGTTCTCATTGTCCCTCTCCATTGTGAAGACATGATCTAGAGTGTCTGACAGGATATTATAGCTACTGTAGCAATTTTGGTGCTGAAGTCGCTTACCCCTAACTTTCTTTATGACCTGACCATCTGATCCATCTTTTTAGCCACCTCCATTATTCCCACTATTTGCCCTCCTTTTGCATTAGCCAGAACCAGTTGATTCCTCTTTCTGCTTAGGCTTTTTTAAGCCAAAGGTCTCTTCCCACCTAATCTATTTTGCCACTAGCTCATAAAACTCTCCCAGGTCTCTCATCGACGACTTGCGTATACTTTCATAAAGTTTATCATCCTTACGGAGCCTAGCTAAAATAGCTATAAGAATGCTCTCATTTGTGAGGTTTTCAATGTTACTAACCTTACGTCTAAACTAACTAATATAATCATTTAGTGACTTATCTCTTTGTTGAAAGATCGTCATGAGGTGACAAGATGGCGTATGCTGCCTCTTTAATGCCTTGTACTAGTTAAGGAATTTCACTTGGCATTCTTCCTAGTTGTGAATGCTTTGAGCAGGGAGACTCCTAAGCCACATACGGGGTATCTCCCTAAGGGTAGAAGGGAAGACATGATATTTTACTAATGGATTGGTGGTCTAGAGGTCCATTCGAACATTGAACGCATCCAAATGGTTGTACAGGTTGCTATCCCCATTATATAGCAGGATGTTTGGGATTTTAAATCTTCGAGGAAGAGGTTCAATCTTGATTTCCCCCAGTGAAAGGTGACCTTTCCTCATAACAATCTTGGTTATTCTCAGTCTCGGGTCACTTCTCTAGCTGCTAGACCCTCTTCAATAGCTCTTCAATCTTTGAGCCTGGAGTCTCGAGTCATCGATCAATGTTTCAGTGACTCCTATTTCCCCTTGACCACGAGAGTGGTGATTAGAAGTTTTGCACCTCTTACTGTGTTCATGGCTTAGAGAATGACGTTCTGACCTATGCTCATGATCGGTCCCGCTTGAGCTTCTTTCTTAGCACTAACTATGGCATCACTGGTCATCCTCTCGTTCATCCTTACAGATTTGGTGAACCTCTGACCTTAGTCATGAGTTAGAGGAATGAACAGAGCTAGCTCGTTAATGCTCCTCTTTTACAACCTTTTTCTGTTGGGCTCCAAGGTACTGGAGTCCTCATTTAGGCACAGTAACTTTCACTTGCCTTTGCGCTCCTTGGACTTGCACTTGAGCCAATGTCCTCACTACATTGGCCAATTCTCTCATGGTGTTTTCAAGTGTTTCCTGACATTGGAACCACACTTGAACTCCATTTGCATTAAAGATAACAGGTTGATGAGAAGTGAAGGGTGTACCGCATCTATCATTAGGGTGGTAGAGGTTTCTGTCATAAGAAAGACTGAGCCTCCAGTCAGTAGCGTTTCTCCTTCTTGTTGTATGTGACCATCTAGTTGGCCAGTGCCTGTGCTAGAGCTTTTAGTGGTCCTTCCTCTTGCCATTGTAATTAGACAGTAAATCAAAGAAGAGAATGCAGTTGGAGCCCTACGGTGGGTGCCAAAATGTTGACAATAAAATTTGGTTTTGAGGATCCAAATCTTAGTCAACAAAGACAGTTCTTGAAACCCAAAGTTGCAAGCTGAAAATGGAAGTTTGAATTAGGAAAACAAGAATGAAGAGGAGGAAGGACAATAGACACTGGGTTTTTTTTGTTAGGTCCCAGAATTAAAGAATAAATTGTTGCGAAACTAATTAGATCTTGCCCTTTTCCCATTAGGGAATTTACATGCACCTTTTAGAAACTTAATTAAATTGGATTCTTTATGACTTGATTAACTAATTCAAAGGTAACAGATTAATGTTGCTATAATGTAGAATGCAAAAACTTAAGTAGATTGCAAGAAATTAAATTGTGCAGTAATCTAAAATGCAAAAGCCAAAATTGTAGAAACTAAAAAATAATTGTGTAATAAAATAAACAAGAAACACTGGAATTTTTAAAGTGGTTTAACTTGAATTGTGCTTGAATTGAAACTTCAATTCAAGTCTACTCCACTTGATCTTTTATCAACCGAAAGACCCCTTCGATTAATCAAAATCATCAGGATTTAACCAGGCTCCTGAATTACTAGTTTTACCACAAGACTTTGCAAACTTCTTGCTAACCTATACCACAAGAATTAAATAGGGATCTTGCCAACCTAGAAGAATTACAACAGGGCTCTTCCAATAGAAACCAGATTTCTAACACCATAAATCTAAAAAAGAATAATAAAGATAAAAGTAAGAATACAAAACCAGAATTTGAGATGAAAATCTCAAATAAAACTATGTGAATTTCTTCAATTGAGCTCCAAGATCTTTGAATC
>JANHAO010009876.1:0-18055 GCA_026873985.1 Saraca asoca
GAGTAACTTCCACACATATATAAACCCAGTATCTCCCTCTTCTATTTCCGATGTGGGACTTGGGTTGACAACCCCAACCCAACACATAATATTAAAGAAGATATGAAAATCGAAAAATGAAAGGGATTATAAAGAATAAATGGGGAGAGATTTTGTATGTTTTTGCCACAATATTCTTCTTCTTCTTTGCCTACTTCCTTACTGCTGCTTCAATGCTTTACTCTCAAATCTTCAAATTTTAAAATAAAGTGTAAATGACCACAACCATATTTAAAAGGCTCATTTTACAATATTCATTATCTTCTAAGAAGATTAACGTATAATATTAAAAAAAATGAGGAGTGTCAGTGACTAAATATGTAATTTATCCATAAAAAATCAAGGAAATAAATGGGCCAACTACGAGGCTTCTCAATTGGGCCTAAAAGGATCTATTCAGAAGTAGGTCATTGATTTATCCTCTTTTATAATTACAAAAAAACCTGAAAAGAGCACAGCTATGGCCCATATCAGAAGTCAAAAGAAAGCTGAGAAAATAGTCTTTCCACATATGATTTGGTGTTGAAAGAGTTTGAAGAAAGCAAGAAAGGTAAACCAAACAAAAGCCGCTAATTTAGGTTCAATCATCGCAACAAGTTTTGGCGGTCAGCTTCCCACTGGGTCCTATCTTCACCACATTAACCATATTTTAAACTCTCTTTTATTTCTTCAATCTCTCAAATGTAAGTCAATATCAAGCGCAGATTACCGCGACGACTTGTTGACATTAAATTCATAGTTTCTTCCTAAACTCCATCTAACCTAATTTGAGAATCATAACATGTTGAAATATCTCACTCAAAATACTTATTGTTCAATCATAATTGAGTCCAAGTACAAACACAAAAGAAAAACAATCCTAATTCTTATATAGGCTAATTATTATATCAGCCTTTGAAAAATAGAGTTAATATCAGTTTCATCTCTATTTAAATGGATTTCTCAGTTGACTTTTCATAGGTTTTATTTTTTTTTATGCAATCACTTAATTTGTATGATATCTCTAAGACAAAAAATGATGTTCAATATAGATAAAAATGATATTACAATATGAAAAAATATTGAAAAAAATATTTTAATCTCTTCTAAGTTTTAATGAAATTATATAAACCTCTTCTCTAGTTTTAAAACCTATATAAACTTCCCTTGAAACATAAAAAAAAAATAATATTATACTTAAATCTTAATTTAATTTTTTGTATCAATAAAATTATGAGAAAAAGTAATTGTAGATTTAAATAAAATAATATTACATATTGTAAGTATTTTGTGATAAAATATATACTTTAATTAAGTTCAAATAGGGAAAATATAACTGATAAAAAAAGTCAAATTTTGATATAAATATAATATTTTTTTGATTGTTTGAATTTAATCAAAACATATTTCTTATCATAAAATATTTAAAATATTTTATATTATTTTATTTGAATCTATAATGATCTTTTCTTATCATTTCATTAATAAAAAATTTAAATTTGTGTTTAAGTATTTTTTTTATATTTTAAACAATATCTAAGTATGTTTTGAAAATAGAGAAAATATTTGCATAAATTCATCAAAAGTTTGGGAGTGTCAAAATGTTTTTCTCAATATTTTTTACATTGTAATATTATTTTTATCTATATTGAACATCTTTTTTGTCACAGGGATGAAGCACAGATTAACTAAACATAAAAGTAATAAAATAAGTTGAATAATTACCACCAAACTTAGAAAATCAGTCGTACAAATTCATGCTTGATTGAAGTGGGTTAAATTGTGTGAAATAGTTGTGAAATTAGGCATGCAAGAAATAACAAAGTTACTGAATATTAAAAAAGAAAGATTATTTTCTAATTTCCATTGAAAGTTTATTTGACATCATTTGTTATGGGCAGCATGTATAATTTCTTTCAACTCTTACATTACATTGTCATTGCTGGAGCTCAGTAGCTCTGTTAGATTTTCCACCTTTAATCATTTTTATAATGAGAAAGGCATCTCTTGATTTCTAATACTCGAAACAAATCTAATTTACTTTACGTATAATACTCCAAAAATTAAGTTGATGAGATGATTCATGTTCTTTTATTACATTTTAACTAAGTAGATTTATATCTATTTTTTTTTTTTGTAACACGATGAACAGTGAGGTGAAGATGTAAACTTGGTGTAAATGGAGAAAAATATATAAGTATAATGTTTATAAAATAGAATTTTGGGAATCTTATAGAACTTGTTTTTATAAGTGTATTATAGCACATAATTTCCTCTAATATTTCAAAAAAATAAAAATAAAACAACTTAAAATGCTTGAAAGTGCAACAATATTTCATTTAACAATATTCTCATTCAAATTAATAAACTTTCCAAATTCATTACTGAAGTGCATATATATAATTTTAAAGTTAGATAAATTTCAGTATGCAAATTTTGTTTTAACGATTTCTAGTTCATGAAATCTTTTTTATATTTTCAAAAATATTTTAAACAAATGTTAGATTATTATATTTGATTTAAAATTAAAAAAAGGTGTACTTGGGAATATTAATATTCCCGAAAATAATTTTAATTCAATATCCCATGAGAGGAGTGATTTAATTCAATCTCTATCTTATTTTAATAAATAAAAAATAACATAGTATATTTAATTATAAGTTATTTATGTATAATTTTTTTAACGAGAGAATGATATGTAATAGTTATTATTTTTAAATGAAAATTATTTAAAAAACATGTAATGTAAAAAATAATAAACATAGTTAAAAAACATTAGCTAATTATTAATATCATCAATAAATATAGTAATATTAATCTTTAAAACTTATATTTTTCATGATTAAAAATGATAATTAAAATATACATATTTTTCTAATAACTAATAATGTATAATAAAATAGTAATAGTATCATATTTTCTTAAGTAATTATGTGTAATGATTAAAATTAATGAGTTTTGAATTCAATTATAATAAATAATCATATATATATAAATAAACATGAATATCATAAATAAATTAGAGACCAAACTTATAATAATAAATATAAATCTAAAAATCAATTCCTATAAATGATCACTGCATTTGACCAAAAGTATTATTCGGTGATATGACTATTTTTTCTTAAATTTACACAGACACATATACACTATTGCAAGCACTAAAAGGAAGACATAAATTTATTGTACTAATTGTTGGATTACAAAGTTAATTTATAGATTCGTTGAGGATTAATAGATATAAAACGTTGATAGGCAAAAGAATTTAAAATAAGCAAATGATGTGGAGAGATATAAAGACATAAAAGCTCGATTTAATAATATAATTTTTTTTAAAAAAATATTATATTTGAACATGATTATTCTGATTATTTACTAAAATTATAATTTATAAATTTTGAACATTTAGAATGAAAATAATAAAATCAAACCTCACTAGTATTGGATTAAAATTTATTCCAATTTCATATTGAGTTTAAAATTTTAATAGATATTTGTGTTTTATTTCAAAAAAAAAAAGTCATTACTTTTAAGAAAATATTTTTGTGATTAAATGCCCTATTAACAAGTCCACAAAAAAATTAATATATATATATATATATATATTTGTTGTGTTTCTAAATTTTTTATTTTGCTCAAGTTTTTCCATTTTACATTTTAATGGGCCAAACTAATAAACAAAATGTAAGATAAAAGAAGTGATCATTAACTTAAATTTTATCTTTATATACATTATATAATGCTATGCGAGTTGATAAAAAAATTTATAAAAGGCCTCAATTATATATTTGAATAAAAATTTACATAAAAATATTAATAAGAATTATATTTAGAAGGGGCCAAGTCTCTTTTTATTCTATATATCATTATTTTTAACAATTATAATTGTATTAATTACACATAAAAAATTAAAATGATAAAAAACACGTATATAAACTATTAATTTTTTTTAATTTCATTTTTTTATAAAATAAAATAATATATAGTTCGATATGTATATAAATGTTGTTCGATTTTTATTATACAATGAATTAAATATTAGCATGTGCTACCGTTTTAATTGAGCTAAACTTGATAATAAGAGTGTTTTTAGGTCTTACGTAAGAGAAGAGAGCTTGGGGGAAGGGAATGGAGTGGGATGGGTGGTAGATTTTAGCCATATAAAATAGGAAGTAAGGCATGAATTGGGGCATTTGGTCCGAACCTTATAAATGGGCCTACTGTGTGGCCCATTGATAGGATATCGCAGCCCAACATCAGTTGAAACAAAGAAAAGAGAATTAGACATTATTTTGAGTTTGTTGTTAAAATTTTGTTGTTGGTTTATTGAATTAATTCATTTCGTTCCATTAAAAATAATTTCATTTGTAAATAAATTTTTATGTTTAAAAATAAAGTCAATAATAATAATTTTATTTAATTTATAAATGAATTCTTTTTTATCATATTAAAAAAATTAAAATTTAATTAAAAGATATTTTAATGTATTATAATAAATAAAATGTCTGAATGAGAATGATTTTTTATACATATATTTAATATCAAATAAAAAAAATTATAGCCAACTTTTTAATAAAGTTTTTTAATACATAAATTTTTGATAAAGTTGAAAATATTCATAGTAACATGAATATAAAGGATAGAAGAATTGTAAATGAAATAAAAATAATAACTTTGGATTCAGAAATTATTTATTTTTAAGTTTACTTGATGACATCTAAAACATCGGATGCTTGCTGATATGTTATTCGAAGTCCCATTTTCGAGAAATGGAGATATTTAGCCATACGTGTATATGACATATCAAATTAATTCTTATCGAACCTTAACAATTTTCATATGTCAAATTATTAATATTATTAACTAATTAAATAAAGTTGCATATTAAATATTTTTAATTTTTTTTATTTATACATTACATATATAAATAATTATGCTATTATCATTAACCATTCATGCTTCCAGATTGCTTATTGTCACTAACAATGCGTCACTAAGCATGGAAAATTAAAAAAAAAAACTTAAGAAACTATTTATTCATTTAATACTTAAATATTATCATAAAGGATCACAAATCTATTGTTAACTCAAGACAGCATCTATAACTGTTATATTTTAATAATGAACCACAATAATATTAGTTCCTAAACATTCTCCATAACCATAATGAGCATCCAAATTGAAATATAAAACTTATCAAATGGTCTGGAAATATATAATCTTACTTTTGAACTAAATACATTAAATTATTGATACATTTTGTGACCCAGCAAATTATATAAATAGTTTGCCGTCTATAACTTTGGTCCAATACAAATAGTCCACTTTTGAAGTAAATATATTAGATTACTAGTTATATTTTGTGACCCAGTAGATTGTACAGATGGTTTTTAATTCATGATGTTTGTATGATACAAACAACCCACTACAAAAAATCATTTTAAATCATTATTAAATATATAAATAGGACAAAATATGTAAGTAGAATAACAAATGTCATGTAATCATTTTTACGTAGGTTCTCCTTTTCTTATTTATCTATTTTAGCTGGATATCTAAACAACATTTCAAACTAACATTGTTTATAATAAACATGCACTTTAGGTATTGATTCCCAAACTAAATTTGGGTATATTAGAATTGTCTTTTAACTATGGATATTGTCAATTAACTATGGATATTGTCAACAATGTAATCACGCATGAATAAAGTTTATAAAATTCATTTACACTAAGAGCGCGAAAGAAATTTAAATCTAACTAGAATAATATCCTTATGATATACAATTTCATTGTAAAATATAAATATCACTTATTATTAATTTATATAAATTAAGTTAACGATATAATGAAATTTACATGTAATGCATGTTTGGAATGACTATAAAATAATTTGAAAGTATACTAATTATCGTAAATATAAATATAAAAAATTAATAATGATGTTTATTTATTTACTATTTGTGAAGTGCTTAAAATTTTGCCTAATTATAAGAAAGTACAATTTAAGAAAAGAAAGAAAATATTTTAATAATAAACAGTATATTCTTCATCTGTAAATCAAATTTTAAACTAAAAAACTTATATTAGATTTAAAGATAATGGTAGAAATTTAATTTTTAAATATTAATTAAGATTTAATTTTTTCAAAAACTCAAAAGGCAAGAAGAAAAAAGTATAAATATATAGTAAAATCTCAATAAAAGTATAAAATTTAAATTAAAAAACTTATGATAAATGTAATGATAGAAATTTAATTTTAAGAGATTAATTAAGATTTAATTTGCTAATTCTAAATTTTTCCTATAAATTCTTAAAATGTAAAAAAATAATAATATCTTAACAAAAAATTAAAATTAAAATTATAAAACTTAAGACAGAGATAATAACTCAAGATAAATTAATTAGAATTTGATATATTAATTTTCTAAGGCATATAAAGTAAAAGGAATGTTTTTATATGAGAGTAAGAAGAGTAAATTGTGACTATTAGATCTTTATATTATTATTAAACTTATTTACTGTTAGATTGAAATTCTCTCTCTACTCTTCCCCAACCTTGCCTTCTCTTCACTCCATGGCTAAATGTTAATCAAAATTGTGTAACATTCTCTCCTACAATTTCATTCTTCATTTTCTCGTTAATATTTTTTTGGGGGAAATCAACTATGTTTTCTCTTGTAAAAACTTTTTTAAAATTGACGAGTTAGGGTTTTTGTTGGCAATCGATTTTGTGTCGGGATTTTGAAAGGACTTAAAATGAAGTATCCATGGCCACTATCTTCACATGAGTCCACAAATGGAGTAGATTCGCGATGAAATTAGGATAACTTTCAAACCCTTGTGTATATGTCCCAATTTTAATTCTCTTTTTCTCAATTTGATTGTATCGCGTAGGTTTATTTTGTCATATTGTGTGTATTTTGACTTAAGAGTTTCCTTCTTAGCATTTGTGAGAATGTAACATGGGAAAGAAAAACTTATAACACACAAGGGGATTTAATGCTATCTATAATTTTGTTTTAATGTCAGTACAAAGAGCTAGGAAATTTTAGATGTTAGCAAAAGGATACTTGAAAAATGCTTCAATTCTAGTCAGCAGGAGTGGTGGTTAACATGCTAATGTTGAAAGGCTTTCTCCTCTGAAGTCTACAATAATTTTAATCTAGCGTTGATTGAAATTACATGCATTTTATGGTTTCTAAACCTACGTTATGTTAGCTAGTTTATTTAGTATAGCCAGAGTAGCCTCTATTGCACCTTTTTAGAAACCAAGGTCAATACTTTTTGAATTGATTTTGAACTGAGTATGGTCCTAGTGAAAATAGTATGAGAGTATAATATTGGTTGCACTAAAGGCCTTGGCTTGCATTTAATACAAATCCTATGTAGAAGGGAATGAAGTTTAGGATTTAAAGAATAAAGTGGTCTTAACCTCATACCAGTAGTTGTTAGCATGGTATATAAGATCTCTAGTGTTGCAACTTATTGGGTGGAAAGAGTTAATGTGCAGTGTGTTGAGATAGTCACTATTCCTTAAATGTTTTCATTTGGGTTTTGAAGGATAATCAGATTAACTTGTTAGGCCAGATTGCCCCTTTTTAATCTACTGGAGCATACTTTAAAGGAATATATATAGATGAATATTATTATAGTATATATATACACACATACACACACACCAAAGACCACAGAGGAGGCCCCTGAGATATGAAAATAGAGAATTAAAATAAACAATATAGAAGTAAGGATCATAGATAAACTACAATTATAATTTTTTTTTTGTAATTTGATAATTTGGAAGAAAGCTTGCAGATTGAGAATTTGCTTCAAAAATGCTCCTAGAGCGGGGAGAGGGGAAGCAATAGAAAACTCTACCTCACAAATTTAGGAAGAAGCCTATTTATAAAAATTCTAAGACTGTTATAGTGACTTTTGCTATAGTAATTGCTATAGGAAAAGCAAATAATTTGCTACAACAACTACTATAGGAAAAGCAAATAATAATTTAAAAAGTGACTGTTATTGATAGCCTTCTATCAACTTTGGTCATTTGAAAGCAAATTCTTTTTACTTAAAGCAAAGATGCTTGAATCATTGTGTAGGCTCGAAAGAACTTTTGTTTTCTTCTATCGACAAATTAGAATTTGGGAAGATGTTGCTTAATCATTAAGATCAATTCCAAAGTAGTCATCTTTATTTGACTGTGCATAATCTTCAGCGTCTTTGATGCATTTGAAGCATAAGACTCTACCTTTTCTTCAGTATTTGTAAGGTATCGGATTATGTCTCTAAATTATGCAATATACTCTTGTTTTGAAGAAATAGGAGCTAAAGCAACTGCAATTTGAGACTTATTTTGAAGAAATTAATGAGATCCTTCCTTTATATTTTTATGAAAATGAGGATTTTCTTAAAATAATTTTTGAATATCATAAATATGAGCTTTGTTAGCATGCTTATATACTCTCTACAATTTGATTGAAGCTTGACATTGGAGGATAGGCCATTTGGAGCGAGGATTGTCTTTTGAATATAGATACTCTCAAAGATATTACCATGGGAGACGAATTTTTGAATATAATTGGAGAAGTAAATGGAAATTCCTATAATTTAAATTATCAAACTAGAATTTGAAAATATCTCATCCTTTTTTGACATTTTTTTGGAAAGATTTCTAACATAGGACCAAAAATGTCCCACCATTTAAAAAATCAATTTGAAAATCTGTATTTTTTATTTTTGGTTAAAGAAAAACAAATAAGAGTATTTCTAGGATTTATTTTGAAAATAAATGGTATTATACCAGGTATTTTAATAGTCATAATACGTATAACTAATTGGATCCTAGGCAATTGAAATTTTTTTTTCTCTAGGAGGGGCTTTGTCCCCATTCAGATAAGGAGATAATTTTCTCGATTTGAAAAGTTGAATAAGTTATTAAGGTTAGGTCAGTAGGTTATTTGTTATGTTTTAGTTTCACAAATTTTGAGTCAACTAAAATTAACTCATATAATTCCTTTGTTTTATTCATTACATGGCACGAAATGCCAATTTTTTTTTTGGAAAACATTTTTTGGATTTTCATCCCGGAATTTTGGTTCCATTTGAACTATATTCTAAGGATTTTACTTTGGATCATATTTAGTGATGATTTTTTTTAGTTTGGGTTCAATAGGAATAATTTGCTTAGAAGAACCACCAGTAATAATTTTTTGATTCTTGATTTCTTGTAATTTTTTGTAGGATTTTGAATTAGCTTAGAATTAAATCCTTTGTTTTCTCTTCATCAACAATATCTACCCATGACTTTTTGGTAAGGGTTAAAGATTTTTGCATTTAGGAGGCTATTGCTTAGAGGGTTTGAATTGGGAAAAAATAATCTTTCGAGATTTGACATTTGGTTAAGGATTTTCTCGAGTTTTGGACCTATTTGCCTTTATCTTTAGAAGAAGAGGCATTTGATTTCGTCTTTGGATCGGGAGGCAGATCCTTATTTTTCTGTCTTTCTTTCTTTAGAGGCATTATTTCCCCTACAAAAATTTCCAACAAGTAAGAAAATCAACCAGAGAATTTGAAGAGTCTTTGATATACTCAATTTCAAAATCAAAAGCATTTAAAATTGTTTGCAATATAGCAAATATTTGTTTTAAGGCAAGCTTTTTAACATTCTTTTGTAGAACATATTTTGCTGATTTGCAATTAACTTGAATAATGGATTTTTGATTTAATAAATTACTTTGAAATTTGTTGATGCATAAATTAATTGTCAAAATTTCTTTTTTGATAGTTGAATAATTTTGCTATGCATGATTCCAATGCTTTGAAGTAAATGCAATGACATGCTCCCTGTTATTTTTATTTTGTTCAAGGATACCTCTATATCCTATATTTGATGTATTTGTTTCAATAATTTTTAATGTAGATGGATCAGAAATGTGCAAGTAAAGAAGACATTTGACTTAAGATTTAACCTTTCTTACAACATTTATATGAATATTTGTCCAAGGAGGAAGATTCTTTTTCAAACATTCATGCAAAGGTTGTATGATATTAGACATTTGGGGAAAGAAGTCTAAGACATAATTTAAATATCTAAGAAATCTTTGTAATTAAGTTTTATCAATATTTTGATCAGGAAATTTGTTAGCAAATTGAATTGCTATCTTTATTGGAGTAATTGTTCTTTGGAAAATATAATGGCTAAGAAATCTAATTTTTGTCTAAAACAAAGAGATTTTCTTTTGAGAAATATCAAGACCATTTCTTTGGATAATTCTAGAAATGTATTGAAATTTTTAAAAAGTTAATCAATGTTCTCTCGAAATACAAGAACATCATCAATATAAATAATAATAAACTTGGTAAATAGATTATAAATATCATTCATAATTCTTTGAAATTTTGAAGGTGCATTTTTTAAGCCAAAGGACATAACATTCCATTTGTATTGACCAAATAGAACTATAAATGTTGTTTTGTTCCTATCTTTAGGTTTTATTTGGATTTGCCAAAAATCAGTTTTCATGTCAAATTTGGAAAATATTTTTGCAATATACAATCTATTTAGTAAATCTTTTTTGTTAGGATTCAGATATCAAATCTATTGAAGAGCTTTATTTAGGTTTGTAATTAATTACAAGTTTTGGAGTTCCTTGTTTTATTTCTATATTTTTATTACATAAAAGGCAAAACATGACCAATGACTTTTGCTTTTTCCAATAATTCCTTTTGTTAATAGATCGTTTATTTCATTTTTACAGAATTCAAGAAGTTCTTGATTCATTTGGATAGGTCATGCTTCTGTTGATATTTGTTTTTTAGAAAAATCCTTTCATATGGTAAATCTACCAAATGTTGTTTTCTTTTTCCAAAAAGCATTTGGAAGATCAGAACACAATTGAGTTTGAATTTTATTCTCTAAACATTTTATTTTCTTCAAAACAATTGGAGTTTCCAATTGTTATTCTATCATTCAGAAAGAGATTTCTTTAGAAAGATAGTTTATTTCTTTTTCTTTAATTTGTACAAGATTTAAGTCTTTAAAACCAGGTTTTTTAATAAACTAGAAAATAACTTTTTATCCTAAATTTTTTGTTACTATTCCTTTATCAATTATTGAGAAAGGCATCATTTGCGGGATGAACGGAGAACCTAAAATTATTCTGTTAGTCTTATTTTTTTTACTAACAAAAAGGAAGTATTTATTTTGAAAGATGAATTCTCTATCACAACATCAGAAAGTTTATAATTAATTTGACATTTGGATCTATTTGTAGACTTAAGTCCTTCCTTAGTTTTTTCAATGTATTTTGTGGGTATTAAACCTTCTTGCATACAATTGAGATTAGCCTTTGTATCAAACAAGGTTATCATTTTAATTGTATATTCGCCCTTGATGGTTATTTTTATAGGAATGTACCATTTTTGAATTGATACATATGAGTCTATATTGAAAACTTTCTCCTGAACCTTCTGTTCCTCTTCTTCATGATTTTGAAGATTTTTATAAAGTAATCCATGGGATTTTTGTTGTTGTTTTAGATTTTTTACTTCTTCTTTTAAAAGATAGAGCTTATATTGTAAATCTTGAATAGTTACAGGCTTATTACTTTCTGAGTTGAACTTGTTTAAAACATTTTTAAGGTTATATTTATCTAATGAGGTTTGTCTAAAGATGTTTGGGGTTTTTCCATTGCTTATTTAAGTTTTTAGAGGTAACTCTTCTTTTGTTTGTCATCAAGCAAATGATAGATGACTTTAAAAAGTAGATCATGTTCTTTAGTAAGAACATTTACCTCTTTTTCACATGAAAATGCTCCATCTATTTAAAAAGAGCAACATTCTTTGTTCTAGATCATCTATTATTTTCTTGTTCTACTTCTTCAGCCTCTACTGAGAAATCTTCATTATCTGATGATTCTTTAGCTAGCAAGTTGTTTATTTGATTGAGGACTTTTTCTTCTAACTCAAGTTTTCTGAGTTTCTTATTTAACCTATAGTATTTAGCTATATGACTAAGCCTGTTATATCTAAAACAAATTAGTCTGATATCTTGATTTAGTTGTGGAGTATATCTAGGTTTTCTATTAGGAATCTTTTTCCAATAGGATTTTTTCTCCTGTTAAGGTTTGCTAGATTGGGCTTGTTTAGCTTTTCATCTATGCTTTAGTTTAAAAAAAATTTGGGCATATAAACCTAAGCTGTTTGTAGAAAGATACTAATTCTTTTTTATTTAATGTTCTTTCTTTAGCTAATTGTCTTTGAATTTTGTTATCTTGATAAATTTTGAGAGCTACTTTCTGGACATAAACAGTCAGTTATTCACATGTAAGTTGTTCATATGGAATAATCCCATTGAATTGATTTTTAATTTTATCTTTAACTTTGTCTCCTAAAGACCTAGGAAGGCCTATAAGGTATTTTTCTTTCCAAAAAGGTTGATTACTACAGATTTAGAGTAGATTCTATTGAAGAAAGCATTTTTGTGCCATGCAAAGTCTCCAACGGTTCTACATTTAAGATTAGATAGTAATTCAGTAGATTTATCTTTTCATAGGTTGAAATCTCCTATAAAATGTTTGGTCAAGGTATTTTTCTTTTCAAAAAAGTTGGTTACTACAGATCTAGAGTAGATTTTGTTGAAGAAAGCATTTTTATGCCATGCAAAGTCTTCAAGGGTACTGCATTTAAGATTAGATAGTAATTCAGCAGATTTATCTTTTCATAAGTTGATATCTCCTATAAAATATTTAGTAATTGTAAAGATCAAGGTATTTATTGCATTAGAAATTTCATCTCCATCAGAATTAGTCATGACTGCCCTATGGGTGTCTACTTTAACAATCTCTAAAATTTGATCCTTTTCTTGTTAAGTGAGATGTTCATCCCACCATTCTTTTAGTTGGTTAGTAATCCTGCTATAGAGATATGAACACCAGTTGCATCATCACATCTAGTGGCTGTTTGATCAATAGTACTTACCATGGTCATTTGTTATAGGACATTAAGAATCTCATATTCAGATTTTCCATCTAGATTCTATTCATAGATATTATTTTCATTATAAAAATTCTAAATAATGAGTGGTTTATCTAAAGTAGTTTGCTCTGGGAAATTTAGTATGTTTCTAGATGCCTTCCAATTTGCTATTGTTTTTGTGGCTTTTATTCTTAAATTTTTACTATTTGAAGATATTTTTGAGGTTTTATCCAGAGTTTGGATTTTCCTTGCTATCTTGCTAGACCTATTTGCAAGAAGTGTATTAGGAATGACCATTTATTTACACGACTTTTGATCTATTTGTTCTATCTTCTTGGCTATTTCTATTTTTGCTATAGCATCAACTCTTTGGACTTTGTTGAGATTCTTTTGTTGGTCTTGTGGAATCTCATATTGTTTGAAAAGAAATTTAGCTATTTGCTTACTAGAAGCTTTTGAAGATTCTCTTATTTGATTGGAATCACATGGTAAAATTTGGTTTCCTAAGGTTTGTAAATACTTGTTGGTATAGTTACTTTGTTTCATCAAAGACTGTATGTCTTTGAGGGAAACTGATTCAGTCACATCCTTAGTTTTAAAAGATGCTGTAGCTATGGGTTTATTGGGATTAGTTGTTTTTATTTGAAAAGGTTTTTATGGAGGTAACTCAGAGATGAATTTTTCTCCTTTAAGAGTAGTCCATGTCTGAGTAGGTCTATTAGTAACATTTAAAGTCCTATTAATAGGATAATCTATTTGTTTGGTTTCAGTATGAGCTTCAAATCAACCAAAGAAAAGGAATATTTGTTTGGAATTTTGTTATGAATCTAAACCAGGAATCATGAATTTTCTTTTTTAAAGATTCTTGAAAATTTTTTAGAAACCAATACCTCTGAGGAGTAACTTCTTCTAAATAGAAGTTTTCTTTCAAAGATATAACATCTATTTGGAATGCTTTTTCAAAATCCTTTTGGTAGTAAATCATTTTGTTTCTGAATAATCATTCATGATTTGAGAATAAGTTGGAGATAAAGAAGATTCTTCAAACTTTTCTCAATCTTTAACCTTTCTTTCCTTTCTAAATTATTTCTGGTGTATAAAGGTTTAGGTATCCTTGAGGTATTGTTTATTCTTCTAAGGTTGACAGTAGATAAAGATCTTTTTAGACTAGATATATCTACTGATATAGTTGAGCTAGTGGCTAAAGATCTTCTGGGTTTGTCAATCTTCAGCTAATTTGCAGTAAAAGGGTTTTCTACCTCAGTTATTCTAGTAGTGCTAGACTTAATATTATCTTTTTTGAAGAAAAGGTCCACTTGCCCAAAAGCATGCTGAACTATCCTAGAAACTTAGGAACTAGGTAATAGTGGTTGGGTGGCTTTTGGTAAAGACCAACTATATGGGAATTCTAAATTTTCCCATGGGGTTACCTCAAGTATTTGAACTTTTGCTTTTGAAGTGTTTATCAGGAAAAATATTGTCTTTCCTCTTGCACTTGAAGGTATTAAGATACTTGAGTTTTGGGTGTTCTAAAGTTTATATTGGATCCTATATGTAATTACTAAAGGGATAGATCAAGGTACCATAGTATAACTATGTAATTTCGTATTAAGGATTAAAATTTTATCCTTATTAGTTTCTCTTAAATAAATAGAGATATAAGGAAAAGGGTTAAAATATATTGGTGCTTAAGAAACACTTGTTTCAACTACCCTTAGAAGGGAGTCATCAAAGTTTATATGCTTACTATCTCTTAGGCATAGCAATATAACAATGTTTAGTCCCAATCTAGTCATGGGTTTTATAGAAATTTGTATGCACCCTAGGTGTAAAGTTGTATTTTTGTTTTTGCTTAATAATGTCATTTTTTGAAAGAAGAACAAGCTTTTCTTGTAGAAGATCAACATTAATAAAACATTCTTCAATTTTTATAACAGAAGTTGATCTGTTAAAAACTAGAAACTAGATTTGTAAAGCTCTTTGTTTGGGATTCTAGGCATTTTCCAATCATTTATTTGCTTATAGAAACTTTCAAAATCCATCTATTCTTTGAAAATAGATTTAGAATTTTCCTTAAATTTGATTTTTGAAGAAGAAGATGATGATGCAGAAAATGAAAATTGTGATGATAAAGAATGATGCATATAAATAGATAAAATCTCCACTTCCAATACCAAAGCTTTCAGGTTTCATAAAAATATCAATATGAACAATAAGTTATAATTGCCATATGAATTAAATATTAGTATTTTAACATATGCCTTAAACTTTAAAAATACTTAGCCTTGCCATATTTTTAACATGAGAGCACAGGTGATAAAAGATGCCCTAACATTATTCCAAACTATAAATGGGACTTATACTTCCTTACGAACTTATGTTTTACTACATGTTGTCAAAGATTCAAATATGCAGGTCATAGTGAATGTTAACATAAACTTCATGAAAGCAATAGTATATATATTTATACACACACACACACACCCCTCCGCCTACCAAGGGCATCTTTCTTATCTTTTTGAATTGGAAGCAACTGATTGGATTGCCTCTTTTAGATTTAAAGGGATAGTCTGATGGCTATTATTTTGTTCCTATATTATTATCTATATACAAGTCTTTATTTGTACTTCTTTTCTACAGTTGTGTTTGTCTTATACGGAAAATGCTCTTTGTTTTTGATATATTTTGATCTTTATTGTATGGGAATTTGTTTTGTCTTCCATTGCTTACTTTTTTTTGGAAGGGGGTTACATATTCATGGTTATTTATTCTAGAAAAAGAATAACAATGCAGGATTAATATATCTTTCATAAGAAGTCTCATCCATTGCTAGATACATTTGTTAGAGTGCAGTCGATTTTTATTAAGTTCATTTCTTCCAAAACATTGTATAGTGTTTGCATGATTGCATCCAGAAATGGCTTCTATAGGTTGGATAAGATTAAAGAATCTAATAGACAAAGTAAGGAAGAACTCATATATAAGATGAGGAGTGGAAAGGTAAGTTATGCATTTACTTGGTTGTAGTTTTAATATATTGACATGAGATAGGAGCTTAAACATAGATACCAGATAACGTTTTAGTTGACAACCTAGAATCTACTAAGAAAATAACTTTGATATTCACCAGAAAAGAGGAAAACTTATTGAATATCATTAAAATAAGAAATATAAGGTTTATTTCATTTTACAAATTGATGTCTTATTTATAGGCATGATAAGACATCCTTAACAAGTAAATATCCTACCAAAACACTCCTAACTCATATAGTATTGTTTACGGTAGATTTTAGTTTAGTCCCAGATCCAGCCAACCAGAATAGTTCTTTAGGAGTCAAACTGCAATCCGTTTAAGCAGGCAAAGAACGAAGGGATGGATAGGAAGAATGGTAATAGCACAAAAAGATTTTTAATGTGGTTCGGCTAAAATCGGCCAACATTGGTCCCTACGTCCACGGTACCTTTTATTGATTCTAGAGAAATTTTTATAGAGTAATAGTATATGTTTCTTTTCAGCTTAGCTTACAGTGATCTCCTTCCTTTTATTTATAGAGGCTGGGGAGGTTATAATTGTAATTTTATAATTTATATTTCTTTTACATCAAAATAAATGTACAAGATAGCCTAGACTACTACAAAATGACTTCTATAGGCTGCTGGCAAATTTTTGTAGATTGCTTTTTATAGGTGGGCCTTACATGCTATTTCTTATAGGCTAGTTCCACGAATCCTGGTTTGAGAAGGTCCCTGCTTCAGGTTTATCCTTGATGAGCCCTTTAGTGGGCGAGAACTTGCACCTAGGACTTTGTCTGGGGTTATTGCTAACTTTCGATCAGTGAGATTGAACTCACGAGCTCACCTTTAATGATGCGAGCTTGCGCATAGCAGGTTGTTAGCTATACGAGTCGAGGCTTGTCCTTTGTCCCTTAGCAAGCTGGGGCTTCTGCCTTATTCTATACTCGTATAGCTAGCGATTTGATGATCTTAGCTTTTTTCTCGTTTGTATTTATCTATTGTAGGGCTTTGCCAGCCTATCTCGTGCAGTACCAGAAAATACCTATAACATTAACCTCCTAACTCTCAGCTTGCTTCGTAGACTGGGAGTTATAGTTCTGTTGGCAAAGGGTTTCATTTATAGATTACTGTGCAGTTAAAGTCTTCGATCAGCCTGTCGTTTCTTCTAAGGCATTTAATGAAAGTAGTTGGATGTTTTCTAAACTCTTCAATAAGACCAGACTGGTCTATTTAAAGTATAGGAAGTTATCCTTCCTTCTTCATTGAGTGAACTGATGGGTACCTTAGATAAGCCCCCCATATTTTTTATGGTGTGCCTTTTCGGTGAGGCGTGTATGATTTGTTACATAGAGAGCCTTTATGGGAAATCTTTCTTAGAGGATTTTGAAGGATCTTGTATAGATCTTGGATTATTTTCTCACGATTATGCCATGAGGTTTCGCCTTTCCAACCATGTCTGCTAGCTTCTTTTGAATTTTTAGTGCTGGGCGAAGAGCTAGAAAAAAGCTCTGAACCAAAGAGGCCAGCCAAAAAAAGATTGAGGAGCAAGCACACTCGTTGGTCCTCTTGCTGGTGCTGGCTGGAGTTCATTTCCATAAAACCAATCTTCTTTCTAGAATGTAATAGTCGTAGGCTTCTTCTATTTTGATTTGTATTTTGACTCTTTCTGATATAAATTTACCTTGTTGAGGCTTTTAATAAATGAATTTTTTATGTTCCTTGCATGCTGTGTTGAGTATTCTACATATTGCAAATGATGATATGAATTCCTGTAAATCACAGTAAAATGAAATATTTAAGTTACTAATCATTCATGTTTCTTGGTGAGAGAGATTCTGGGCATCAGAGTGCCTTAATTGTCAATGAGTAGTTCATAGGTTGCATGAGAACTGTGAGCAATAGCTTGCATGAGAGCTATGTGTAAGAACTGGTCTGGCCAAAGAGGGGAAATTTTTTGAAAATTTTTCAGCAGACAACCCACAGTGGCCGAACCCTTCCCCCGGAATTTCCCTTTGTGTAGAGGTTCACAGAAAGAAATACAA
>JANHAO010009877.1:0-18055 GCA_026873985.1 Saraca asoca
TTATTTTCATATGAAAAAATAATAATTATAATATATATATATTTACAAATAAGTATAATATTTTTTAATATTTATAAATATACCCTTATATTTTTATTATTTACGCGTATCCCCACTTGTCGGTGTCTTATATTTTTTGAAAATGCCGTATCTCCGTATCCTTATCCACATTTTCCTGTATCTGTGTGTCGATGTCTGTGCAACATAGGTCAAAACTATATGGATTCTAACACTCTGAACTCTTTGCTTTATTTCTCAGAAAACAAAAATTTATTCCCTGGCTTTGTGCCTTTGCCAAAGAATTACGGAGTTTTCTTGTTCCACTTTGCATCTCTTAGCAGACATTGCTTGTTATGTACATCTAAAGGAAAGTTTGCTTTCTGAAATCTGCATGCAAAAGCGATTTGGAAAACCTTCTACTGTCACTAGGACAGAGCTTGGCCTTGTTAATGGAGTGGGTTTGGGTTTGCTTATGCTTACTTCTAGGGACGAATCCACAAACCCGAGTGGATTTGTTGAGGGAAAGGAAGAAAATCCAATCAACAATTTTGATTTTGAAGTAAGCTTGAAAAGGAAACTCTGCTCTGATTTTGAAGCAAAAAATCCAGAAACCAAGAAATAGAAAAACAATACCTACCGAAGCTGTTCCTAGACAAGGATTTCTGCTTCAGGCTTGAAATTGTAATTTCACCAAGGTGTCTAAATTCCTCCGCTAAAGTTGTATCAAAAGATAGGATTTTGATGGATTCTTGTAAAACAATCTTTCTGGCAACTCTAAAGGAAAAGGTCACCAAAGACGGGATTTTCAAAGAAACGATCTTCTTTTGGGGCTGTTTTGAAGGGTTCCGTGAAGAGTAGGGAAAGGAATCATAAAACTGAAGGAACCAAGCTACTCACAGGACAGAGGGACGATGGCTTCTAAACTAAGCTTCCAATGCAATTTAAGACCAAGATTCAAGAACTGGAGGGTTCAAAAGCGAAATTGGTGAACCAGAAGCAACTTCGTGCCAGTGATGTCAATTCCAGTAACTGTTGTTTCTCAATCCCAGAAAAACAGATTCAAAATGAGTTCTTAGAAGAAACATAGGAGTGTTTGTTGGATAAACTTGCAGAGAATGGGCAAAAGCTTTGTGGTTTGGATGTACTGGTGTTGGATCCATGTCTCAAGTAGTTCCATCTGCAGTTGAAGAACTGGAAAAAGGAGAGAAACATAATTTACAATCTGGTCAACAAATAGAACAACGGTCGGATCAGCAATGATATAAAAAAGAAAGACCTGGAGCAGTTGTGATCTTTCAGAAGACAAGATCAGCTTTGTTTCACATCGGTGAAGCTTTGAAATGTTTAGCTATGGCTTGTTTTCTGAGAGGACTTGATTTATGGAAGTAGGATGAGTTACCTTGGTGAAAGATCAATTATCGGTTGAGGCTTAAGAGTTAGGTTATGTTTAGAGGCAATCTTTGATTGAATGTAAAGTTCTCTTTAAAAGATTGCTATATTATCTATACAATATGCTTTTACTTTTAGTATTTAGACATTGCAACCCCAGCTGCTTTATGATTCATATATGGTTTATAAAAGCATCTGTTGCATTTTTCTGCAATATAGGCATCTTTCTAAAGTATTTGATTGGTATATATCATTCTATATTCACTGTGTAAGGAAGTTGAGGTTACTGCAATAAGTTGGCTTGCTTTATGTACCTACCTTGGTCTGAGAAATTGAAACCAGAAGCCAATTATCAGTCCAGAAGGTCCAGACTTATGTTCGCAATAGGAATCACTAGCTTGGATTTTTGTTATGGTTGAACTTAGTCCTATTATACTTATACTTAGATTTTTGCATAAGATGTTGTTAATCCTTTCAAAATTCTGGTTTGGAAGTTGAATTGAAAACTAAAAGAGAAGGAAATCATTTTGCAAAAAAAAAAAAAAAATGCAGAAATTACAGAATGAATCCCATGAGAGGAAAATTACTTCATGTTATTGGAGGGAACATTGGTTGTCATGCTTTGCTATTCTGCCATTGCTGCAGAGCGAATGGACCTAAATAGTAAACTGATTTCACAAGGCCTGTTTGAATGGAATTGTAAATTCAATTGCCATGAAGTCCATAACTATGCTGGTGCTTAACATTAACATTAACTGTAGCATAAATATAACAAGTTGTCTAAATATCAACTCCAAAAAAACAAACCCAGTTTACTATCAATATAGTCTCAAGGTTTGACATTTCTATATTACATCAAATTAGCATCATCGGTGCCTATTTCTGATAGTGATAGCTTTGCGATTGAAACTCAAAGGCTTTCCCGTTTCCTTTCAATCTAGTCTCTTCTTTCTCTATTTTTCATAATTAAAAATGGAAATGAATTTAAATTGCATATTTAAATTTGCCTAATTAATGGTTTACCACTATATCTTCTTATTTAAATAATATTGAAAAAAAATAATAAGAGCTTAATTTCTTTTGATAAAATTTTTAATAATAACTATAAAAAAAAGAGCAAGCATTCACTCTTAATAATAATAATAATAATAATAATAATAATAATAAAATTATTATTGTTATTATTATTATTATTATTATTATTATTATTATTATTATTATTATTATTATTAAGAGTGTTAGTAATTGGAAAAGAAAATGTAAAATTACAAATAATCTGGATGTACCTAAAATATTTTTACAAATTCATACTTAAAAGTTCTTATTCTATCTCAAACTTTTAATCACTGAACAATTTCGATACAGCTCACTAAATTTTCAAGAAAGAGATCCCACAATTTAGATCTAATCTCACTAAATTTTAAAAAAAGAGATCCCAGAAATATAAACAAATTCTGTAGATAATATACATATCATCCAGTGGGACCAAAATTCAAGCATAAGGAAGTTGAAGATAAATTTTATTGTAAATTACAATACTTTTCAATAATATAATTGAAAAATAAAATTTGGAAAGATAAGACACTATGTATAAAAAATTTCAAATGGTAATAATATATAAAAATGCATCAGAATATATTAAAGATTGTCAAATAGTATAATCTTATACTAAAAATTATGTAATAGTTCAAAAATAAGTATTATAATGGTGTATAAACTTTACAAGATTGAAGAAAAATATATCTTATAAATTCAATAATTGAAAAAAATTAAAGAAATAAATTATTAAAAAATTATAGGGGCTGGGAAAAAATCGACATTGTATTTGATTTTAAATTTTGCATAAAATATAAATAACTTTCACAATAGAAATAAATAAAATTTGAATTAAATTAATTTTATTTATTTAAAAGTAAGTATAATCAATTAATTTAACTTAAATTTTGCTGGGCGTAAGAAATAAAAGTGTATATCGGATATATACCTAACACATGTACTAACACATCCACATTTATGTACTATTGGAGTGAAGCTCGAAGGCTTTCCCATGTGTGTTAATTTTGGGATGAGAACTATATCAATCTCCACTACTCGGTGATAGTTTCTTTTTTAACAAAAAAAAAAAAGGATTTGACTTATTAAAGTAGGATTAGTTATCTTAGTGAAAACTTAATTATGGGTTGAGACTTGAGAGTTAATGTATGTTTAGAGATAATTTTTGATTAAATGTAATTTCCTTTTAGAAGATTGCAACATTATCTTTACAAATATACTTATACTTTTATATAATTCTATAATAAGTTTCCTTCTTATTGATCTATTTAGTAATTAAATGATCTATAAATTAATGTTTTAGGATTAACTAAAATTTTAGTTCTTACAATTCTATTTATGTAATTGCATTATAAAGTTTAACATAATTTATAATTAAATTTTTATTATTAACTGATATTAAATTTAATTAATAAAATTTTGTGTATAGTAAATTTACAAAATGACACTTTAGCTTTGGTGAATTACTATATTTATTTCATCAAAATATATTTATTAATCATTAATTACCATATAAAAATAGTATTTCCCTTTATTATTTTCTTAAAAAAATAAAATACATATTCATAACAACAGCATTTGCCTTTATTATTTGTTGTCACACTTTTGAAAACTATAATCCAAGGGATATAAATGTTTTTAATAGATTGTAATGTAAAGTAAGTTATAGAGATAAATTTTTTTAAATAAATAATATCTAAATGTTTATTGGAATGTGTTAAAAACATTAAAAACCTCTGGTGAAACATAAATAACTTTCACATTGAACACAAATAAAATTTGAGGTAAATTAATTTTATTCATTTTAAAGTAAGTATAAAAAATTTAATTTGATTTAAATTTTGTTATGCATATAAAATTAAAGTGTACATCAAAGATATATCTAACACATGTCAAGGCCCACAACATGCCCATTGTCACGGTCTGGCAACTCTCTAGCTGAAGCCGTGCAGCGCATGTTGCCACTCTTGACCAACATGCCAACCTTTCCCCAAACTTGAGCCACACTTGAACAAATATTCGGGGCATTAAGGATTTCGTCACCCATACAACCAAAACCCAATGCACAACAAGTCCAAAAGCCAACATGAACATTGTAGTCAAAGCGTTAGCGCATACCGAGCCTCAAAGAATGTATTACACAAGAAGCCTCCGTGCATATCAAGATAAAAAAATAGGGAGCAGGATAACTCCATTTTATTTATTATGCCTCATTACATAGTTTTGAGTGTGTATGGGAAGTATCTCTAAGCTTCACACTCGATCCCTAGCCCGAGCCAAAGTACCCCATTGGTCACCGACTTGCGCCCCTTAAAAAGTATTCTAAGCAAAATTCTTACTGACAAAAGTAAACATACTTTTTCTCAGTTAACATAAGGACTTTTTGCTTAGCTCATAAGAGTTCTAACAAGCCATCTCATATGAAAACGAAGAAAAAAATGCAAGGATCGCAACCATGTACTTTCCTACTTATACTGGACAAACGATCCATGCCAAAAATATACAAATACCCCCAAAACGAAAAAATTCAGAAAAATAATTTACAAGTGCATTTGCTCCCAAATTCATGCCACATGATCTCTTCTTCATGCTTGATTTTTCTGTCAAGTTTCGTTCGAATCCGAGCACATCCACCTACCGAATCTTGATTCACAACTACCAACTTGTGACATTCTCCCGCACTTCAAATGTCAATGCCCTTATTGACGCCTCAATATGACGCAGCTTCCATGAAGGTTTCTCCTCGAGCGCTAGCTTCTCGATTTCAAATCTTCATGTAGGTCTTCAAGCTGCTCCCCTCGTACTACTTCTTGACCACTCTGTTTGTCTCTTTAAGCTAACATCGTTTGAGAGGCTTTATGAATGGCACCACAACCTGACATAGCTTTTAGGATCATCATTAGTCTACTACTCCTCAACTCCTCCTTAAACTTCCTCTCAGCTCTGTCTCCTTGAACTTGCACTATTACACAATTGCTTTCCCTACACAACTTTGGGTAGTCACCTCCGCAACTCTAGTGTCTTTGATGATTCTACCTCTGTAGACTCAAATGAGCTTCCTTTGAAACTTGAAAGTTTTGCTGCCTCTGCAGACTTTGCATTCCACCTCTGTGGACTTAACTTTTTTGTCTCAACACAAACTCATGTGCCACTGTCTCCACAGCTCTACCCTGGTTTCGTTACCTCTGTGACTTCACCTGTCCCACTACCTCTGTAGTATTTAGGATTGTTACCTCTGTAACTTGTGCTTGCCTCACTACCTCTATAGCTTGCAACACACTGTCCCGTACAACAAATCACTGTCTTTGCATAGCTCTTGATTCCACTAACTACCTCTGTAGTTCTTGATTCAACTAGCTATCTCTACATAATTCTCAATTCAACTCATTACCTCTGTAGCATAAGTGTGTGCTACCACCATAGTAGTTACGCTAGCTTAGTATGTGGGTTGTGCCTACTACCGGTAGCCCCACATCCAATGTCCTATACCATTAATGTGAGATACGCAAGTCTCATGGGTTGTTGGCTCGTAACATATGGCCTGCTTGCAAGTCCTATAACCTACATACAGTCTGCTCGCATGGTTTACTTCAGTTATCCAACATACTTCCACTATGCAACTTTCACACTCCATCGAATCCTCTGACCTTCTCTAAATTGACACCCTTATAGTATCATTTAACCATCACAGTCTATTCAGAGTTGATGCTCTCTAGCATCGTGGTTCTTACGACCCCTCCTAGGTTTGTACACTCAAGTACTATCTCCTCGAAGATAATACTGGCTCGTTTCCCATGAACCTCATAACCACTTACCAATATCAATGCCCTCATAGTAACTCCTTTCGATGATTAGTGCCCTCTTAGCATTTCTCGAGTGACATTCCCCTTTGTAAGAACTCCTTCTTCAAGCACATCTTCATGATGGCTCTCCCACATCAATGGCTTGATGGGGGTTGAGCATCGAGCATCCTCCACTCGAGCTTGAGTTTCACCTTGCTTGTGCATTAGCAAACATGAATCTCATGGTCATTGCCACAAAGTCCATCTTGTGACTACGTAGTGCTAGCCTACTACGCCTCAAGGTCATTGTTGTTACTCCACTAAATGACTATATAGCTCTAGCTCACTACTCAAGTATCATTACTGCTTGTCATGCGACTATGATGTGCTAGCTTCCTAGCATCTCGAATCTTGTGGATCAGTGCTGCAGCTCACTCTTGCATCCATATGTTGTGCACATTAGATCCCTCTGGATCATCTCATTCCCCTTCGAGTTTACTCCTCCGAGTAAAATCTATGCCATCTGACATGATTTTGGACTCCTCTCACAAGATTTGTCTGCTTAACACATCACCATAGATGTGCCATCCTCTAGGATATGTGTACTGTCTATTGTGTGGCCACTCTTCACCAGTTCTCATATCCCTCTAAATATTTCAACCCTCTGGCTATGGTATGGCTATGCACTCTTACACGTCCAAAGGTTTGCGCTCTGGCTCCGCTGATTGTTAACTTTGTCCCTTTAGACATGGCCAAACCCTCTAGTAAGAATAAGGCTTCTCTCGGGGCTCCTCCCACTAGATAGGCCATCAATTATCACACTCTCTCGAGTGGTTTGCATTCCATCGAATGCTTACTATAAATGAGCACATAATTAATGTCCTATATTGTACAGCAAGTCCATCAACTTCTACACACACTTGCACTTGATGCACCATTAAAGCTCCCTCGAATGCAATATCTCGCACACTAGCCATCAAATTGTTTCAACCTCTTGCACCTTTCTCGGTCAAGTCCTTAGCAGCATTTCTTAGCTATTTCCCACGAGTGTCTACTTAACTCACAAGCTCTATATACTTCTGACAAGCCGATTCCATCCCAATTGTCCTCCTTGACATGATAAGAGCTCCCTCCTACCATCTGACTTACAAGTCGATTCACCCTACCTACCATGTCTTCTTGCCTACCTGTTCCCCCTGCCTGCTCCTCTTGAGTGCTTGGTGAGAATTGGGGTGCTTAGTAAGACTAGCGCTTGGTGTGAAGCCAAGTTTGTGTGGCTACCTAATCTGCTCTCTAGCAATCAGGCTCTGATATTAACCTGTCATGGTTCGGTAATTCTCTAGTTAAAACCATGTAGCGTATGTTGCCACTCTTGGCCAACATGCCAGCCTTTCCTTAAACTTGAGCCACACTTGGATAGATATTTAGGGCATTAAGGATTTCATTACCCATATAACCAAAACCCAATGTACAACAAGTCCACAAGCTAACATGAACATTGTAGTCAAAACATTAGCGTATATGGAGCCTCAAAGAACGTACTACACAAGAAGCGTTTATACATATCAATATAAAAAAATGAGGAGCAATTATGCCTCATTACATAGTTTTTAGTATATAGATGGAGTATCTCTAAGCTCCACACTCGATCCCTAGCCTGAGCTAAAGTGCCCTACTAGTTACCGACTCGCCTCCCCTTAAAGAGCATTCTAAGCAAAATCCCTATCGATAGAAGTAGACATATTTTTTTCCAATTGACATAAGGACTTTTTGCCTAGTTCCTAAGGGTTCTAACATGTCATCTCATACAGATACGAAGATAAAAATGCAAGGATCGTAATCACGTACTTTCCTACTCATACTGAACAAATGATCCATGCCAAAAAGATAAATACCCCTAAAATGAAAAAAATTCAAAAAAATAATCTACAAGTGCATTTGCTTCCAAATTCACGCCATATGATCTCCTCTTCATGCTTAATTTTTATGCCAAGTTTTGTCTAAATCTAAGCACATCCACCTGCCAAATCTTGGTTCACAACTACCATCTTGTGACACCTGGTCAGTATGGACAAAGTGCATGATGGTTAACGGCGTGGTTAATTCAGACTAAGAGCACTAGAGCCCTTGATGTAATCATTCCACTGTTTATACCCCCACCGTACCCTCTTCCGTTATGTGGCAGTAGGAATGGCAAGATGCTCCAATTTTGCCATACCCTACTAGGATTGCTTAAATGGGTTGAGGAATGATATAGGGAACAAGTTTTCATCCTAAATAAAATTTTGAAGATGGGATAATAATACCTTGTTTTGTTTCATAAAGCCCCACTTTTTCAAAATCATATTTTTACTCTTGCACACTAATATATATGTATAATATTTTGATTATTTTTATAATTTAATTATTTAATAAAATATATAAAAAACACATTAGGACTTCACTTGAGGATGAAAGGCAAAAAAAAATAGCATTTTATTGATTATGTATAACCTTGATTTTTGTTTGTTTAGTTTAAGATTGTTTAATAATTATGTGCACCAGAATTTTAGTCCAAATTTTATTTATGTGAAATAGGATAATTTCATGTTTACGTTCTTATCTTATTCAAGTTTGTATTTTCATTATCAGATAAGGATTCTAATCTAGTTAGATATATCCTATTATTGATGGCGAAAACTGGTCAACAGATGAAGTCCAGTATACCCTTAGACTACAAGTTATAGATGCAAATGTAAACAAGAAGTAGATACAGAGAAAGGAAGGACAATGGAAACTAGAAGCTTTTAATCATGATTCAACTAAAGTCAATGTGGCCCCTTACATCCATGATGATTTATATTTACTTTTGAGCGGTGGTTTCTTAGGGTAACAATACAATCACTCATTGTTCTGGAAGAGTTTCTACATGTATTTTTTACTTGCTTGTTACAATGATTCTTCCCTCCTACTTATAGAAATAGGGAGGGTTACAAATATAATTTGATAAATTATAAAACTATCATTTTCGCTGCCACGGGTAATAAATGCTTGGCATTTAATTGCTGGTTTTTGGAGGCTAATGTGTCAATTTTGAGGGTTAACTTATCGGTTAGGAAAGTGTGCCTCTGGGTGCTAACTAGACCTCAGCATTCTATACCTAATGTTTGAGGTAGTTCGTTTGGCAGTTTAAGCTCTCATGTTGGGCAATCTGCTGACTGTGCTAGTTGGTCTTGTGCTCAAGTCCAAACAAGTCTTTTGAAAGATAGCTGGGGTAGCCTACTTCGCTTGGCGAGCTGGAGTCCATCCTTAACAAGTTGGAGTTTCCACTTTAGCCTTGTCCTGTGTCCTGAGCTCACGGTTGGCAAGCTGGCGCCTCTGTCGAGTGACCTCAATTTTTGGGTGATTTGGGCCCTTTCTGATTAGACTTGTCTCTTGTTAGGCATCAGCCAGCCCATTTTGTATTGTTCAGAAAATATCTATAACACCTATTATTTAATATTGAAATCAAGTTAAACTTATCATTTGATAAGGATTTTAACTTACAAATACTTGTATTATACAAGATTAGTTTAAAAGGGGAAGAGAAAGTTTGTCTTTGTAATCCTTGTGAGGAGTTGATTGAGATCCTATAATTAACTCTTATTCTTTTTTGTGATTATTGAGAGTGAAGAATATATATACTATAAAGTATTTTTGGATATATTTAAAATGTGGGTTTAAGAATTATAATATCATTTGTATTCTCTCTTATCAATTTAGTGAATTTATTTCTTGTTTTTGCTCATAGAAAAGGCTAAAAGCCAAACCACGTTAAATATTTATATCTTATAATTTTTTACTTCTTTGATCTTGAATTATACCAAGACACATGCTTCCACATCATCAAAAATTTTCCCAGCAATTAATGTGTGTTTTTGAATCTTTCATTTAGTATCATTATTGATGAATTTACAGTAAGTTGCATATCTTTTCTTACTATTACTGCAATTCCAATGACATAATTTATAAGGAAGGGATTTACACTGGGCTGGCCCTCTTTAGAAATACTTTTACATAGAATAAATGTTGTCTCCATAATAGGCAAGCCTGTAAGCAAAAATATTTAGCGCCAAGCATAACTAATGCATCACTGCATGAAAACCTAAACTGTAGAACTCCAACGCCTTTATGCATTCTTTGCTCCATTCCCCATAAAACAAGAAATTCATTCTTTGAGAAATAGTAATGGATCTTATTCTCCTTTGCATCTCTTACCAAAAGTTGGTTGTGATATATGTCAAAAGGAACTCAAATTTGCCAACAAAATCCATTCAAGAAAATAGGAGATGTTCATTCTAAAAAAAGAAACATGAAAAGGAAACCCCCTCTAAATGTGAAGTAGAAAATTAACAAACCAAGAAACGATGGAAATTTGTCCTGATTTCAAAGCCTAACTTGACAGTAGCTATAGCACCATAATAAGGCTTTTTGTTTTAGGCTTGAAATTAAAATTTGAATATCTTTACCAAAGTTATCTGAATTCATTAGACACTGTAAATAAACAGACAATGGATGTCTCTGAAACAAATTTGCCCCAAGAACCAATTTTCCTTACACCCAAAAGGAATAGGCTAGTGAAGAGGCTAGTGAAGAGATTAAAGAGAGGTTTATTTGAGACTATTTTGAAGGGTTCTAAAAAGAGATGATCATAAATGTGAAGGGACCAACCCACCGATAGAACAAAGGAACACTGTTGAATGCCATGTCTCAGGAGCTGCAGACATGGAATTAAAGTTGTCAAAGTTCTGTTAGACTTGACCTAGTATTTAACTATTTTTTTAGGATTTTCAATTTTACAACATGCAACAGATTTGGTTGCATATTTTATGATTTCTATTATGTAACTATAGCATATTTGGCTGCATTTTTTATGCTTTTTCTATTTTAAATAAATTATATAAATAAGTGTTTTGATGATCAATAAAATCATGCTTCAAAATTCTCAAAAATTAGTGTGTTTCTCACAACTTTTGCACTGCATTTTTGTCAAAAAAAAAAAACCTTCAATCTGGTATCAAGAGCTGATTTCTTACTGGATCTATGAAATAGAAGCTAAAACCAGGTTTTCACAACTTGCTCCTCCTGTCTTTAATGGAGAAAATTATCAACTTTTGGCAGTGAGAATGGAGACCTACTTGGAGGCTTTAGATCTTTAGGAAGTTATGGAAGAGGATTACGAAGCTCCTCCTTTGCCTAACAATCCAACTATGGCTCAAATAAAAAATCACAAGGAGATGAGGTAAAGGAAATCAAAGGCAAAAGCTAGCTTATTTGCAGCTGTTTCATCCATAATTTTCACCAGAATCATGACACTAAAAATAGCAAATGAAATTTGGGACTTCCTAAAGAAGGAGTATGAAGGAAATGATCGAGTCAAAGGCATGCAAGTTCTGAATCTGATCAAAGAATTCGAGATGCAAAGAATGAAAGAATAAAAAATAATCAAGGATTACTCTGACAAACTCCTCGGCATTGTTAACAAAGTAAGGCTTCTTGGTACTGATTTTTCTGATTCTAGAATAGTTTAAAAAATTCTTGTAACAGTTCCTAAAAAGTTCAAGGCCACAATATCATCTCTAGAAAACTCAAAAGATGTGTTAAGTATTACTTTGGCAGAAGTATTAAATGCATTACAAGCTTAGGAACAAAGAAGACTTATGAGGCAAGAGGGATCTGTGGATGGCACATTTCAAGCTCTAAACAGGACAGAGAAGCAAAGCAACAATAATAACAGCAATAACAACACTACATTTCCACCATGTCCTTACTGTAAAAAAAACCAATCATCCACAGAAATGGTGTTGGTGGAGGCTAGATATAAAATGTCACACATGTGGTCAGTTAGGGCATGTGGAAAGAGTATGCAAATCTCAACAGTAGCAAGGAGAAGCCAAGACTGTTGCTGAACAACCCAAGAGAAGCAATTATTTGTGGCATCACGCTTTGCTACCAATAGCTCCACAGAAAGCTGGCTTATAGATAGTGTTTGTATAAGCTACATGACTAATGATCAAGAGCTTTTCAGAGAGTTTGATAAAACTGCCATTTCTGAAGTTAGAATTCAAAATGGAGCATATCTTATAGTAAAAGGCAAAGGAACAGTGGCAATTGAAGGTTACACAGGTTTAAAATTAATTTCTAATGTCTTATATGTTCATGAAATTAATCAAAACCATTTAAGTGTTGGTCAACTATTGGAAAAAGGATATAGGGTGTTATTTGAGGACAATCATTGCTTGATTACCAATGCACAAGGCAGAGAGGTGTTTAAAGTTCAAATGAAAGGGAAAAGCTTTACCTTGAATATGATAAAAGATGAGCAGGCTACAGTACACAAAGAAGACAGCATTACAATGTTTTCGCATAAGAGATTGGGGCACTTTCATCATAAGGTCCTACTTTTTATGAAGAAGAATGATCTTGGGGAAAGCTTACCTAAATTAGAGGAGGAGCTTCATGCTTGTGTAGCTTGTTAGTATAGGAAGCTGACAAGCCTCCCTTTTCCACAAAACAAGGCTTGGAGGGTTACAGAGAAACAACAGTTGGTACACACAGATGTGGAAGGACCTCAGAAAACATTATCATTGAATGGCAGTAAGTTTTACATTGCTTTTATTGATGATCACATAAGAAAATGTTGGATTTATTTCATGAAATTTAAATCTAAGGTTACTAACATCTTCTAGAATTTTAAAGCTTGGGTGGAAAATCAAGGTAGATGCAAAATGCAGGTAATCAGATTTGATAATAGAACTGAATACACCTCAAAAAAATTTAACAAGTTCTATGAGAATGCAAGCATTGAGCATCAGCCAATAGCACCTTATACCCCTCAATAGAATAAGGTGGTTGAAAGGAAAAATAGAACACTTATGAAGATGACAAGATGTTTACTGCATGACAAAGGGCTACCAAAGAAACTCTGGGCCAAGGCTGCAAACACAATAGTTTTTTCTATTGAACAGATTACCAATAAAGGCTTTGCAACAAAGGACTCCATTTGAAGCATGGTATGGCCATAAGCCAAGGCTGCAAAATTTAAAAATATTTGGTTGTCTTTGTTTCTCTTATATTTCTCAGGTTAAGAGAGACAAATTGGATAAAAAGGCAGAACCTGGGATCTTTGTAGGCTATAGTTCAGTTTCAAAAGCCTACAAGATTTATCTTCCACAAAATAATAAAGTAATTATTAACAGGGATGTCCAATTCTTTGAGTTAGATTGATAGAGCTAGGAAAGTAATATAAAGCTTAAATTCCAGGAGAAAAATGATGATATTGATGACGAACCTATTAGAGGAATCAAGTCACTCTTTGACACCTATCAGAGGTGTAATGCTGCTATAATAGAGCCTACATGATATGCAAAAACTGTAACAAATCAAAAATGGAGGGCTGCAATGAAGGAAGAGCTTGGGATGATTGAGAAAAATCAGACTTGGATCCTAGTGGACAAACCTACATACAAAAAGACAATAGGAATTAAGTGGGTTTATGGAACCAAACTCAATCCTAATGGTTTTGTAAACAAACACAAGGCAAGGCTAATCGTTAAAGGATATGCTCAGATGTTTGGGGTGGATTTCTCTAAGACTTTTGGCCCAGTTGCTAGATTGGATACCATAAGAATGTTGCTGGCCCTTGCTACTCAAAAGGGCTAGAGTATACACTAGATGGATGTCAAATCTGCCTTCTTGAATGGATACTTGGAAGAAGAAATTTTTATGGAGTAGCTTGAAGGTTTTATCGTTCAAAGGAAATAGGAGAAAGTACATCTATTGAAAAAGGCCCTATATGGTTTAAAGCAAGCACCAAGGGCATGGTACAATAGGATTGATGCACATTTGTTAAACTTGGGTTTTACAAAAAGCCTAAGTGAATTTACTCTCTATCTCACGAAGGTTAGTGATGAAATACTTATGATATCCCTATATGTTGATGATTTGCTTATTACAGGAAGTAGTATGGAATAGATTAACACTTTTAAAAGGAAAATGAAGGATGTTTTTGAGATGACTGATCTTGGGAAGATGACATTCTTCCTTGGTATAGAAGTTCAACAAAAGCAGAATAAGATCTTCATATGTCAGCATAAATATGCCAACAAGATTCTCAAAAAATTCAACATGGAGGAGTGCGAGCCAGCTACAACTCCAATAAATCAAAAGGAGAAGTTCTGCAAAGAAGATGGATCTGCAAAGGTTGATGAAAGGCTTTACAGAACTTTAATAAGCCGCTTGATGTATCTAACTGCAACTAGACTAGATATTTTGAATGTTGTAAATCTACTCTCAAGGTACATACAGTATACTAGTGAAATTCATTTTCAAGCAGCAGAAAGAATTGTTAGCTATATCGAGGGTATGATTGACTATGGTTTGAGGTTCTATCAAGTTTAAAATTTCACACTCCATGGTTATTTCGATAGTGATTAGGCTAGTAATGTTGATAACATGAGAAGTACTTCAAGTTATTGTTTTAGCTTTGGTTATGCTATTTTTTCATGGTTGTCTAAGAAGCAAAAAATCATAGCTCAATCCACAACAGAAGCAAAATATGTAGCAGCTGCTGCTGTGAATCAAGCTCTTTGGATTAGAAAATTAATGACAGACTTGCATATAGAGCAAAAGGAAAACACACAAATACTTGTAGACAACTAAGCTGCAATTTCAATTGCAAATAATCCAATGTTTTATGGCAAAACAAAACACTTCAAGTTGAAACTCTATTTCCTAAGAGAGGTACAAAAAGAAGGAGAAATGCAACTGGTCTACTGCAAAATAGAAAATCAAAATGCTGACATCATGACCAAGGCACTTTCTAAAGCTAGGTATGAGTTCTTGAGGCAAAGGCTTGGAGTCTACAACTCCAGAGCCAAAGAGGAGTGTTGAATGCCATGTCTCAGGAGCTACTAATATGGAATTGAAGTTGTCAAAGTTTTATTAGGCTTGACCTAGTCTTCAGCTATTTTTTTGGGATTTTCTGTTATGCAACATGCAGCAGATTTGGCTGTATATTTTATGATTTCTATTAAATAACTGCAACAGATTTGACTGCATTTTTTATGCTTTTTTTGTTTTAAATAATTTGTATAAATAAATACTTTGATGATTAATAAAATTATGCTTCAGAATTCTTAAAAAATAGTGTGTTTCTCACAAGTTTTGCACTGTATCAAAAAAAACCTTCAAACAGTAGCTGTCAAACTGAGCTTTCAATGCAATTTAAGACCAAGATTCAAGAATTGGAGGGTTCAGAAGCAAAATTGGTGATCTAGAAGCAACTTTGTACAAGTGACGTCGATTCCTGTAAAAGTCATTTCTTAATCCCAAAAAACCAAATTCAAAAAAAATTCTTAGAAGAAAACATGAAGCATTTGTTGGATAACCATGAAGAGAATGGCAAAAGCTTTGTGGTTTAGAAATATTGGTGTTGGATCATGTCTTAGGCAATTTCATCTGCAATTGAAGAAGTGAAGAATGAAAAACAACATAATTTACAATCTGACCGATGAATAGATCAGGATTCGAAGTAGCAATGATCTAGAAGACAAAGACTTAGTGCAATTGTGGTCTTTTCGAAGATGTGATCAGCTTTGTTTCGCATTGGTCAAGCTATGAAAATGTTAAAGGGATTTGATTTATGAAAGTTGATTATAGAATAAGTTACCTCAATAAAAGTTCAGTTATTGGTTGAGACTTAGAGAGTAAAATTATGTTTAAAGGTGATTTTTGTTTGATTAAATTTAATTTCTCTTTAATAGAATGTTATTTATAATCTTATCTCTATATAATTGCCTAGCTAGTTTCCTTTTTGTTGATCTCTCATATGCTCAACCTCCTAATATCTAGTTGAGTTAAAATTAAAACATGTTAGTTAGTTACAACAAGTGTCCTATTTTCTTAGCCACTAGTTACAATGAATTGCTTACAATTTAAGCTGATAGCTTGTGACTTTAAACTAACTAGACAATGTAGTAGTTTAGGATGATAGTTTCAGAATTTTTCGTGTGTAAAGATGATTATAAAGCAGGTTTTCTTTTGTTGATATTTATATCTTCATAATTTATGTTTCTTGCATTTCATAGAACTTCTCAGTTAGCAACCTAATTTTGTATCAATTTTTAGAATCTTGCATATTAATACTGTGTATTGTATCTTGAAGTTTTAGGAGCAAGTGATAGTTATGCTCAAAATAAAATCATCCCTTCTAGTTGAAACAAATGTTGTTCAAAGTGTGAGATGGATCATAATTGTTAAGGAGAAATGCTTAAAGATTAGTTTATTCCTTAACAAGCATTCCATCTATGGATTCTTTTAGTTAGCTGGTTTTGAGATATTAGTGAACTTGGGACATACTTAAAAAAGGAAACTATAATGTTGCCTTATTATAACTTTGCAAGTGCAATTCAAAGCACCAAAAGGCTCTTGAACTTCATAAATTGGAGGATAAGTCCAAATCAAATTAATCTCAATCCGAGATTACACATGGGTTTAAGCAGAAGGCAATTATTGAAAATCTTAAGGTAAGTTTTCTATTTGGCAGAATCTGCAAATTTTCTTTTCAAGTTGTCATGACTAAACTCTTTTTGTATTAAAAAGTATAATTGATATAAATTAAAGCTTAGGAGGCTATAGTGCATTTCTTGTTACTTTTATTGTAGTTGATATTAATAATGTTTAGTGGTAGACTTAATGGAAGTCATAGGAAGGATTCATTTTTTATTTTATTTCTAGCATTTATTGTGAAAATAAAAATGTGTACTCATTTTTTTTATTTATAATGCAGCCTTTGTGTGGGACAGATCCTATAATTGTTCTGGAGTTCTCAATGCTTGTTCTAGAAATTTGTCCCTTGCAAACTATTGAGCTTTTTCTATTTGTAAATATTCCTACAAATATGGTGACCTTATATTTGAAGCAACATTCTCCAAACATACAAGCCACATACCTAGAACTTGTGCTTTAAATGAACGAGAATGCTATTTCTGGAAATCTGCAAAATGAAATAGTGAAGTCCATTCTAATTTTCTTTTGGACTTCTCATTTCTATGTTCTCCTATAGAGAGGGATAATTTTTCACAAACAGAACTTTTGAAAACTTAATAATAACATAGGTATAAATATATCTTTCTGAAATACTTCATTGGTACACTAATCGAAGCGCTCAACAAAACTAGCATGAGAAAGCTTATTCTCCAACAAGGAAGAAATTTACTATATGCCTTAGAGAGTATTATTAGATACAATCCAAAGGTTCTACTAAAACCTCTTTCGCTAGATGCTTTATGCGAAAAGTGAGCATTATTCTCTAATAAGATTGCCAGCTTTGTATAACACTTTCATTTGCAATTATTTGTAGTTAAAATTACTTGGACGGAATTTTCATAGTACTTGTTTTCTCTGTAAACAAGAGTAGCATATGTTTTGGCTAAGATAGTGGGAACACTGTATTATTGTGCCTCATTACTCTATATACTAGATTAAACTAGACCAAAGTTTGTCAAGTAGGTGAGTTATCAAGTGTATGTAGCAATATAAGAAGAAAATGTTAGTTATATTTTGAAAGGGAGAAAAGAATAAACAAAAGTGCCAACATGGTGCACTGGCATTTAAGATGGGGGAACAACCAGAAAAAGAGGAAGAGATAGGTGGGTAGAGAGTTGAGCATATTGAACAAGTCAATATACAAATGATATATATAATGCAAATATGTAATTACATTTTTAATTATTTTCAAGCGAGTTATTTATAAATTAAATAAGTCAAATTTTAAAAATATCGAGCTTGGTTTATTTATTAATCAAACTTAA
>JANHAO010009878.1:0-18299 GCA_026873985.1 Saraca asoca
CTCTCTCTCTCTCTCTCTCTCTCTCTCTCTCTCTCTCTCTCTCTCTCTCTCTCTCTCTCTCTCTATATATATATATATATATATAGATATATATGGGGATTGCTAACCTCCACACCTTCATGTGGAGGTTAGCATCCTCCATTTTTTCACTTGGACAAAAAGTGTAGCATCTTCTTTTTATATCAATTCAAGTAGAGGGGACATTTTAGTAATTCTCATTTTCAAAAGTGAAATCTAACTTCAATTAAGAGAGAGAATTAGTGATTGAAACATTTAATTATTGTCTCTCTCTTGATGCTCTCACTTAAAATTTAATTTCCTAAAATTTCTACACTTCATTATTTTCTGACTTCAATTTTTGTTACATAAGCACTCTAGTTTTCTTTTTCTTTTTCTTTTTTTTTACATAAGCACTCCAGTTTTTTTTCATGTTATTTTTTTTAATTTTTTGACTAAAGTAAGCTAAAGTCTTGATTTTTAATAAGATACCTTATTCTTTAAAATGTTATTACTTAGAATTTTGGTTGATTAAAAGAATAATCGCATTAACATTTTATGAAATAGATTTATAATGAAATTTTTGATACATATATAGCTTTTTGTACTAGACTTATTACGTTAAAAAAAAATTTATACTTGTATAACTAAATGTGAAAATTTTTCTCAAAACTCAATGAAAGAATCTTGTAATTATATTTTATAATGAAGTATTTGATACATATAACTAAAAAAAAATTGGAGTACATACGTTAAAAAAAAAATTAGAGAAAAAAAAGGGTGAGGTATAGAAATTTTAGAAAAGTAAATTTTAAGTGAGAGTATTAAGAGGGATATAATAATTTTTAAATGTTTCAATTAGTGATTCTCTCTCTTCATGACTTTACTTTTGAAAATGAACATTCTAAAGTGCCTCATCTGCTTCAATTGATATAAAAAATAAATGTTGGGCTTTTTGTCCAAGTGAAAGAGTGGAGGATGCTAACCTCCACATGAGGTGTGGACGTTAGCCATCCCCTATATGTGTGTGTGTGTGTGTGTACATACATATATGTTTGCATCAAGCTTTGTGTTTCTTGTGCTTGATTGCTAATGTTATAATCATCTATGCTTCTAACAGCACCACTGTAGGAACTGTGGGGATATTTTCTGTGACAAATGTACGCAAGGCCGAATTGCTCTGACTGCTGATGAGAATGCCCAGCCAGTTCGAGTTTGTGACCAATGTATGGTATGTGTAAATTGTGATAATGCTTTGAATTTTTGCTTGTTTATGTAATTTGTACTCTTGAGGGCCAATGTGAATGTTTTCAATCTCTGGAAGGATGTCTTGGTGTTGAGATGATCGTAGCCTGGTTTCTTCTTTTCTGTTTATTCCCCTTATATCTCTCTCAGTTTTTCAGGTGAATAAATTTTGTCAACACTAGAATTGTACATTCTGCTGTAACCATGTCAATATGAAGCTATGTTTTAGGTGCATTGGAAGACTGGAATCTTATAGTCCCTTTCTGTTGTGTAGGCCGAAGTGACTCAGAGGCTCAGTAATGCTAAAGAGTCAGCAAATAAACATGCGTCACAGAAAATTTGTCACAAAGATCTTGCCAGGAAACTTCAGGTAAATAATTGGATGCTATTGGCTATTTTATGCCTTCATGTTGTTTTAACTTTAGGTAGTACTCTTAGAAATTTTTCAGTGCTCCCTATGGTTTAGTGTACACGTGCAGGAGCAAGCATGTATTAGATGCTGATTGACTGATTTTATCTTGTCATGATCGCATTTGTAGGAGGAGCTGGAGAAGAATCGGATGACCACAGGTAATTTAATCAGAGTTTAATTTTGGAAGCCTGGGTTGTAATTTGTGAGTTCAGTTTTAATTCTTAAATTGTCAAAGATGATCAAGCTTCAATGAATTAATTACATGTAGTTGGAATGGTGGATTTAAGAATCTGCTGCTCATCTAAGTGGTTTTTTGTCTTGTTTACAATAGGCTCTACATCCGATGGATCTGGAAGACAGATGAAGGAAGTTGAATGTCCTACTTGCACTGTTCATCTGCAGGTTGGAAACCTATTGATTAATTTCTTAAGATACTTTGTGTGTGTTGCATTATTATTGTGATGATGATTTGTTCGTTATGGGAAAATTGCAGGTCCAAGTACCGAGCTCTGGTACTGAGACCATCGAATGTGGGGTTTGCCAGCACCCATTTCTCGTGAGTGCTCATTGAGTCAGTCCTACACTGTCTAGGTTGAATTTATTCAACTTTCTTTTCTCTATAAAATAGACGCTGGGGCTGAGCATTTACATGCACATATACATGTATAGCTATATCAGATTTGTAATATAACTTTGCTGGTTGAACTAACTATGGGCATGGGCGGACGTATCTTTGCGTATGTACTGTCTAGGGCATTCCCATGTAATCAATAACAATTTTATTAAAAATTCAATAGAGGATAGAGTTGAGAAGAAATCATTTCCAAGGTAAGGGGAACCATAACGAGGGATGGCATGATTCAATGGATCTTGTTTGAAATGATGGTTATTTATTTGATGGATTATATTTAAATTAGATTTACTATTTAATGATTTGAATTGGTATCTAATCATGAAATATTTAATAAATCTTAGATCATTTTTAAGCATCACATCAAATTCATTGAGATAATAAATTATTATTAATAAGAAAAAATTTATTTTATATTTTTTTCAGTTAAAAAAAGTCATAATCATATTCTTTTAATTTCAAACGAATTTATATTAGATCCTCAATTTTTTCTGTTCAACATCCTAACTGCTGAGCGACGAAGGATTTTTCAAGTTTAATACTTAAAAAACTTATGTTATTATAAACGGTAATTTCACGTGTTGCAAGTCAACCAAAAAAATAAATAATTTATTTCTTAAAATCTAACAAAATTTTAGAGGTTTAAGAAATTTATTTTTTTCCTCAGGCTTCTGCTGCCTTGCGTTCTCTAAAACAAAAAGGTCTTATGTATATTTAATGTATTACATAAAATAATTGATTGATTGTTTGAAATGTGTATTTAAAGATAATTTTTAAAAATTATCTATTGATAATTGAAAGTCAATTCCTTTTGTATTTAAAATATTTAATGTAATATCTGAATTTATATAAATATTTTTCCTTTAGGGGGCGTTTGGTACACTGATTCTTTTTTTGTTCTTGGGAATCATATTTCCTTGAAAATCATGCTTTCTGGGAATGATGATTTTTGGAAATGTTAAAAATGTGTTTGATTTATCTTAAACATTCTTCGGAATGTTAGACATCCTCACGTTTGATTCTAATATAACTTTTCTGGGAATCTTGACATTTTTGTCCAAAATACTCCTATCTATTTTAAGTTAAAAAAATAGAAAGGATGAGAGAGAAAGTGTGAGAGAGAGGATGAGAGAGAAAGTGAGAGAGGGGATGAGAAAGAAAGTGTGTGAGAAGATAAAAGAGAGTGAGGAATGATGAGAGACAAAGTGAGACAGAAGATGAGAGAAAGAGAGGGGATGAGAGAGAAAGTGTGAGAGAGGATAAGAGAGAATGTGTGAGAGAGGGGATGAGAGAGAAAGAGTGAAAGAGGATGAGAAAGAGTGAGAGAGGGAGAGAGAAAGTGTAAGAGAGAATGAGAGAGAAAGTGTGAAAGAGGATGAGAGAGAATGAGGAAGGATGTGAGAGAAAGTGTGAGAGAGAAAGTATGAGAGAAGGGATGAGAGAGAAAGTATAAGAGAGGATGAGAGAGAAAGTGTGAGAAAGGATGAGAGAGAGTAAGGAAGGATGAGAGAGAAAATGAGACAGAGGATGAGAGAGAAAGTGTGAGAGAGGATGAGAGAAAGCGAGAAAGAATGAGAGAGAAAGTGTGAGAGAGGGATGAGAGAGAAAGTAAATGATATATATGTCTTTTTTCTCATTAAGAAAGGGTATATTTACTTTTTTCCCACAAAAACATTCCAATGCCCATGGGAAATTAAGATTTCTAACCCTCTCATGGGAATAATTTTGCGGGAAAGTTGGCAAAAAATAATTCCTAAAAATCTTATTTTCTTATGAATGTTTTTTTAAAAAATGATTACTAAACATAAGGAAGAAAGTTTTCTAAGTTAGAATTCTTAGGAAATTAAAAACTTTCCCCCGATCAAACATCATCTCAGTGATTACTTACTTCATGGGTACAATAAATAGGCGGTTTCATTTAAGTTTTGTGAGAAATAAAAAGAAGAAAATGTTTAAGCAAATTCCATCAATTCAATTGGCCTCAACTAGGAACAACACCAAGTCATAAAAAGAATAAAAAAGTAGACTAGTGGAGTATTCTGGATTCAGTTGAATTTATGGAGAAAGAGATTCCTACCGGAAAGACAATTCTCCACATAATACGGTGGGTTGGCAATTAAGATGCCAGCCAAGAGCAAGTCCTTCTGCTACCACTGGTGGACCCATCTTAAGGGTACAACAAGGGTAGATCTCCCATTTCTAAACTATAACGGTAAGTATTCATACTCCCAATAAAAGAAGAACACAGTTACTCGTACGAAACAAGCTTTCAGATCAAGCGTTTTGTTTTAAACCTTGTAAATTAAAATCAGATTTCTCCTAAATTTATTTCTGTCCTGATTTTTTTTTTGAACAAATTTGGGGTTAATAAAATACAAATTGGATTAATTGATTTTTTTTCTCCACATATATTTGAAAACATTTTTTTAAATCCAAATTTGTCATAATCCGAACTACTTCAAACGTATTAAAGAAAAAAATTAAAAGTGAAAAAAAAAATCTAATTATTGCAACTTCATGTATTAAATTAAATATCATAAAAATTTAATAAAATGATCACTTAAAATAAATAGAGTAATGTATTATCACCTAATTAGTAAATATAGTAAATTTTCACTAAATTATTACAAATTCAAGTGTCAAATTATAAAATTTTCTCCTAAATAAATACAATAACAAAGGGCTTTTAATCGGGACTTCAAACGGATCGGATGATGCCGCAAACTCGTATCAACAATTAGTACAAATTGAGTCGTTGAAAACTAAAACGAACTCGGAAGTCTGATAAGAACCAACTACCCAATCCAAACCCAAGCCAATATATTTATTTAGGTGATCTTTTTAATAATTTAACACTTGAATTTGTAATAATTTAATGAGAATTTACTAATTAGATAATAATACGTTATTATATTTACTTTAAGTGATAACTTTCTAATTTTTTATTACGTTTTGACAATATTTAATTTAACATATAAAGTTGTAATAATTTGATTTTTTTCCACTTTTATTTTTTTTAATGTGTTTCAAACAGTTGGGATTATGACAAATTTAAATTTAGAACAATACTTTCAAATCTTTGCAAGGAAAAAAAAAATCACTTGATCCAACTTATTTTTTATTAATCTATAAATTTGTTCAAAACCCAAAAAAAAAAAAGAAACTTGGGACGGAGCCCACCGAGTTGCCACTACGCCAAGCATCTCTCTTGCTTATAATTTTGTAAATTTTATATATAATATTAATACTTAGGGATGTTTTATATATACAAAATTCAATATATCTACTCCCATTCTACACATTTTTATTTTCACATATCTTCACAAAACAATTAAGATATATAAAATTATTATGTACATATCAAAATTAGGTACTGTTTGGATCACTAACCAATTCCAAAAACATTAGTCGTGGATGAAGGCATTTGAGAGAGCATTAGAAGGCTAGTTTTATCACGATTGCCTTCACTTGAGATGCCATGGAAAAAGATTGAGTTTTGTAATTCTAATTAAGTTGCTGTGAGGATGGACAGAGAATCATTTTCTATTCTGATTGAATTTCACAGCTCTTATCTGATAGAATAATAATTGTATGGGTGTTATTTTATAAAATAGCCCCATTTGCTCCATCACTTGGCTAGTTCACTACTAAAAAGGGTATTGCTTGAGTTTGGCTCTATTTGAGGTTTTCAATAATTAAACTTCAATGAACCAAAGCTTCTTCCATTTAGCAGTTGCAATAAAGATTGAGAAAAAAAAAATTTGTTGTGTGAAATCCAAACTATCTTTCAATAGGAGTGCTGGTTTTCTTTTCTTTTCTTTTCTTTTTTTTTTTTGAAAAATTTCGTGATTTTTTTATGATTTTCTTTGTATGAAAAAGGCAAACTATACTTCTATTTTGATATAAATTTAAACGTTAAAAGAGTTAAGTTGTAAATACTTACTAGTTAGTTTGAATGGATTATCTATGCAGTTTGATAGTCCATAAGTTACATGCACAATGGATATAGTCGAAGGCAGATGTTATACACTTTACCCTAAATTTCTTGGGTCGGCGACTGCCAGCTTCTGGGCAGCCAGCCGGTGAGGACCAACCCTAGCAAACTTACCCCGTTTAGTTGCAAATCTGTTGATTAATAATTACCTATTCTCTTTGTAAAAGATAATTTAAAAAAAATGACTGAAATTTCAGCACACTGACAAAATATTTATTTCGCAACTACCAACAGAGTAAAGTTAATAAAAGAATTAGATAGAGAATTAATTTTGAAGCGTTTGCACATGTATTTGTCTACCTCATAAAATAAAAATATTTATTTCTATTTGCTCTATAAAAAGTGAGTAGCATTGCATATAGTAAGTAATTTCTGCGAGTGGCGATCTGCTACTGCTGTCAATGGCAGAAACTACACCGAATCACACACAGACTGTTTCAGGTTGGGCAGCTCATGATTCTTCTGGCCACATTACTCCTTATATCTTCAAACGCAGGTTAAGTAAGTAAGTTGCTAGCATATAAAATACTGCAAATTGACAACAAAAACCATCAAATGATGCAGGGAGAACGGTGTAAACGACGTCACAATAGAGATATTGTATTGTGGAATTTGCCACACTGACCTCCATCACGTTAGAAATGAATGGGGTATCACTATGTATCCCGTAGTGCCTGGGTAAGTAATACAAACTAAGACTTGATTTCATTTCACATTTTCAAATATGAATGAATGTACATATAGGCACGAGATCACGGGGGTGATCACCAAGGTGGGGAGCAACGTGAAGGGGTTTAAGGAAGGAGACAGAGTAGGGGTGGGGTGTTTGGCAGCCACTTGTTTGGATTGTGAGTTCTGCAAAAACCATCAGGAGAATTACTGCCAAGAGGTTCAGTTTTCATACAATGGCATTTTCTGGGATGGAAGCATCACCTACGGTGGTTACTCCAAAATGTTGGTTGCAGATCACAGGTTCTATCTATGCATTTTTCTTTTCATTGATGAGGAAGACGGCTTCTAAATCTAATAAAATTTTAACTGCAGATATGTGGTGCAGATACCAGAAAGCCTGCCAATGGACGGTGCAGCGCCGCTACTGTGTGCGGGAATAACAGTGTACAGTCCGTTGAAACAACACAAATTGGTAGAGAAGGGAGGGAAAAGGATAGGGGTGGTGGGATTGGGAGGGCTTGGACACGTGGCAGTCAAATTTGGGAAGGCATTCGGACACCATGTTACCGTAATTAGCAGCTCTCCATCCAAAGAAAGGGAAGCTAAGCATCGATTGGGAGCTGATGAATTCATAGTCAGCACAAACCCAACACAAATGGAGGCTGCCAAGAGAAGCATTGATTTCATATTGGATACAGTATCAACCAAACACTCACTTTTGAATATATTGGAATTGCTAAAAGTGGAAGGGACATTGTTCATCGTGGGTGCACCAGATCAGCCATTTGAATTGCCAGCTTTCCCTTTAATATTTGGGAAAAGGGCAGTCAAAGGTGGGATCATAGGAGGAATAAGAGAGACGCAGGAAATGATGGAGCTGTGTGCCAAACACAATATCACGTGTGACATTGAGTTAATTAAAGCACATGAAATCAACCATGCTATGGACCGTCTTGCAAGGAATGATGTCCGCTACCGTTTCGTCATTGACATTGCTGCAAGCCAAATTAATTGACTGCATGCCTCTACCTCTTTTGTGTATTGTATGCTTTTTGTAATAACAAAGATGGCCATTTCTAGATGATTATAAGCTCCTCAACTCAAGGTCTAGTACTACTAGTCATCTGTTGCATAAATTCATATTCCCAACTTATGTCTAAGGTATATTTCGATCTATAATTTACTCAAATCATTAAAAAAAAATATCCAAAATTTTAAATAACAAAATAGAATCAATGAAAAAGTGGAAGGAAAAAAAAAAAAAAAGAGTATACAAGTCAGTGCCGCTTCTGAGTTCTAACCCAGATAAGTAATGCCAGTGGCTCTGGTATCATTCAGCTTCTAAGACAAGTAGAGCCAAGAGCTCTGACATCATTCATCTTGCAGAATTTGGGAAACACCAAGTGATAAGGGTAAACCATGCAGGGACTTCTCTAAGCCAGAATGCATCATTCAGAAACTCTTCAAAGCCCGATTATAAAACAATGCAGTCTAACAACTCAGAAGACCCCTCAATTTCTTATACTCCTCAAGGCTCACGAGAGAAGTCTTCACCTTGAGCCAATCCCCAGGTTTTGGCATTATAATTGCAACGTATCCTTCTCTATTTGCCTGAAACATCATAATTCATAACAAAAGATAGTGATAAGGAAAAACATTCAAGCAGATGGAAAGGTGAAACAGTAAGAGCATAGTGGAATCCAACAGCCAGAAACAATCAGAGACCAGGTTGAAGAAATGTCACTACAATGGGCTTGCAACCCACTAACACCATATACAACACCTGCAGCCCATACCTACACCACTTCAAATATTGTTTCCTTGATGTTTACTTTGTTTTGTGGCTATCAGGTCCAACTATTCTAATACCCAGGTTTGTTGATAATTCAATTTATAAATATAATATCCTACACACCGAGATTCTATCAACTTACTAACTCTTAACATATCTTACCACCTCTGAACTTTTGTTAAGAGGGAGAGAAAGAAGATATTATAAAATCGTGTTCAACAATAAGCCAGATATATGTATTCATATTGAAGATATGTACATAAAATAGAATCTTTATAGGTCTATAATTTATTGACCTGTCTAAACTTATCATTTATCTAATCATAAACTTATCACTTTAACTAACCTATTCACTAACGCTTTCCCTTAAACTGAAGCATAAATATCAAACATGCCAAACTCGTTACAAATATCATCAACCCGTTTTCCCATAAATGCCTTAGTAAATAAGTTGACAAGTTGATCCCCCAATTCTGATATGCCTAAGATCAATTACTCCTTCCTGGAGTTTTTGCCTAACAAAATGATAATCCATCCCTCATGAAAAACAGGATTTGTAGCAATATGAATAGCAGCCCGATTATCACACCATAACTGCTTAGCTCTAGAGGATTTAATCCCAAGTTAACGAAGGTAAGAAATCCACACAAGCTCAGATGTAACATGAGCCCTAGCCTGATATTTAGACACTTGACCGAGATACAACTTGTTTCTTACTTTTCCAAGACATAAGATTTCCACTAACAAACACACAATATCTTGAAGTAGATCTTCGGTCCATAGGACATCCTGCCCAGTCTGCACCAGAAAAGCTTTCTATTCTATAATGACCATAATTTTTGTATAAGATTCCACACTCAGATGCCATCTTTAAATATTTTAATATGTGAATAATTGCATCCCAATGAGAGCTTCTTGGAGAATTCATGAAGGGCTTACTACACTAACTGGGAAAGAAATATCAAGTCTAGTGATAATAAGAAAGTTCAATTTCCCCACTAACCAATTGTATTGTTTTTGATCTTTTAGTAGTTCTTCATCTTCCAATCCAAACTTAACATTTGAAATCACAAGGATATCATACAGTTTGGTCCCAAGTAAACCTATTTCATTCAAAAGATCAAGCATATATTTTTCTCTGTGACAAGAAAATTCCTTGCTTATTTCGAGTAATCTCAATACCCAAGAAGTACCAAAGTGCTCCTAAGTCCTTAGTCTGAAATTTGGTTTGGAGAAAAGTCTTCAATTTTGAAATGTCCAAACTATCACTGCCAGTAATTATAATATCATCCACATAGATAGCCAGAAGAATACAACCAGAATCTAATTGTTTATAGAAAACAAAATGATTATGATCACTTTTCTACATCCTGAATTCCATGACCACATCACTAAATTTTCCAGACCAAGCCCGAGGATATTGTTTCAATTCGTACAAAGGCTTTTTCAACCTGCATACTTTCTTTTTCATACAACCCTTGAGTAACAAAACCAAGTGGTTGCTCATATACACTTCCTCAAGTAGATCACCATGGAGAAAAGCATTTTTCACATCAAGCTAATGAAGAACCCAATTTTGAAAGGCAACAAGAGAGATAAATAAATGAATAGAAATAATCTTAACCACAAGAGAAGAAGTTTCAGAATAATCGATGTCGTAAGTCTGAGCACGCCCCTTTGCCACTACGTGAGCTTTCAATCGAGCAACAGAACCATCAGGATTAACTTTCATAGTAAACACCCATTTGCACTTAATAGGTTGCTTACAATGCAGTAAAGGCACTACATCTCAAGTCTGATTGGCCTTGAGAGCCATCATTTCTTCCTCCATAGCAACACGCCATCCATCATGAGAAAGTGCCTTTGAAACTGACTTAGAAACAGTAATAGAATCCAATGAGGCAATAAAGCATTGTGATGAGACAAGCAAACATGAATAAGACACAAAGGTAGAAATCGGATAAGGGTGATTATGGATACCTTTTTGAGTGCAACTACAAATACCTTTTCGTTGAGTAATAGGCAAGTCAAGATCAAAGGACACAAGATGCGGACCTTGTGAGGAAGAAGCTGGCGGGGGAGATGAAACTAATGGATGTCTGTAACAAGTGTTGTACTTGATGTCTTAGTAATGGTAGAAGGACGAAATGCATCATGTACCTGCACTCTACGAGAGTAAACATACTTAATGAAAGGAGAAGTCCAAGTTTTAGTGGAAGAGACTTGAGAATCCTGAGGAGTGGAATGCACAAGGAAATATTCATTAACAAATTCAAAATCTGGCACCAAGCAAGAACACTCAGAAGATCCAAAAAATGGAGTGGGCTCAAAACAGATTAACATTAGAAGAAACAACATAACAACCTAATTTAGAGGAATAACATCGCTACCCTTGTTGAGTTCGAGAATATCCAAGAAAGACACATTTCAAAGATCAAGAATCTAATTTAGAAATTTGAGGACAATGATCCTGAACAAAACATGCCAAATACACGTGGAGTGAGAGGAAACAATGTCTGAGAAGGAAAATAGAGTCCTGATAGATCTATAATTTGTTGACCTATCTAGACTTATTACTTATCCTACATAAGCTTATCACTTATCTAATCATAGGTTTATCACTTTAACTAACCTATTCACTAACAACTATATAAAGATTTGATGAGCTAATTGGTTACCATGGCATTGGAGAGATGGCATTTGCTTATAAAAAAGTTCAAATCGTCATTACAATACAAACTATTTTACATTACAAATTCATGATTCCAAAAAACTAATACCACCCACATAAAGAAAAACATCATTCGATTAGATCCATATTTCCCATTTCCTACCACATTTCTATTTAATGGTACAATTCACATGATAATATAATTAAGTAGATATAATACAATTCTTAAACCTCAATAAATGCAAATAGAAACGTAGTTAACATTTTTCTACCTCCCTACAAGTTAAGAACACAGATTTCTAATTCATTGTACTACAAGTTATTTATGTCTCTTGCTCCCCATTCCTACTCTATTTGCATTCTAGGGAACATGAGATAATGAGACTACAGTACATCCAGATTACCCATTCTTGACTCAAGCAAGACAAAGCATTTATGTTTAGTATCCTGACATACATTGTGCCTTTTAGATCAATTTGAATTTCAACAGCAAAAATAAAAAGAACTTCCTGTCTATATAGCCATTATAAAAGCCCATTTGATAATTGGAGAAAATTTTAGAAGCTCAAATGATAAAGTGAAAATTTTGATTATGAACCAGCTGGAAAGCTCAACAGTATTTTAGTAACAAAGTAAATTTTAAAAAACAATAGAAGGGGCCAAAAAAGGCAAATGCATAATTCTCCATTGCACTACTTAAAACTACTGCTTTTCTGTTAAAAAGAGACATTATATGTCATCAAAGCATGACAGAATCAGCTTGGATACTGGACAGAAATTTAGTTCTTACTGCAACATTGAGCAAGTCTGGCTGCTGGATCAATTGTTGATTTACTTCCAATAGAGAGCCTTTCACACAACATCTGTGAAATTTTGTAACAAACAACTGAAATCATGAAAGAATTGAGAGGTCACCCAGAAAAGTGAGTGAAGATGAATACATTTATAGTCATCTACTCAAACCATATCATGCATTAAGAATTTAAGACCAAGAAACGTACCTAACAACATAAGAATCATTATTTGTAGAAATTTTACACAAAGCCGTGTTAGACTCAAAGTGTTGTGCATTCTGCATAAGAATATATCATACTTTAATATCACAAATATAATATTAAAAAAAGTTTAAAAAACTAATAAATCATTTTAGGAAGCAAAATATTCTTAAAAGAACAAAACATCACTAAAAAGTTATAAAATGATGTATGTCTGGGTTGACTCATAAGCACAAAATAAACCAAAAGACACTGAAGGTAACATCTAATACAAACTCCCCCATTTTATGAACAGGCTAAGTTTTACGCTTGAAATTTCCAACTGGATCCACTTGCAAAACGGTATATCTCATTAACAGTAACCTTAAAGAGAATTGTCCTTAAAATTGGGGTCTGCTATGATCATAGCCACACCCACCAGGTTGCCTTAATATACTAGCTATAATAAGATAAGTCCAAAGGCCAGCAGATACAAGCACTACTAATCTTTCACCAAAAAGAAATGAAAGCCAAGTTCAGATGTTATGCTATCAACTCTATGAGCAAGGTTATCAAATCATAAATCGAAAAACATATATTATGAATCATGAATCGAATCGAGAATTGATAAGATTCATGATTCAATATGGAAATAGCATATTTTTATATTAAGTATAATAAAATGTTACATAGAGACCAAAGAATCATAACTCTAAGTCAAAGAAAACACTTTTTTAATATAAAAAAACTCATATACATCACTATTAAGATTCAAAACTCGAAATAGTAAAAAACAAATCATGATTCATGACTCATAACTTTAAAATTCAAAACTTATGTAGATTAAAAGAAGCTCCATAAGTCATAAATATGTAAGTAACATGAATCATGATAATCAATCTCATATTAGAATATAGGAGGTTTAGGGTTTCAAGATAGCAATGGGACTTAAACATTAATAAAATCGGACTTTGGAATAGGAATGTGGAAGAAAATGATTTAGAAAGTGTATAGCTCTTTTTTTTTTTTTTTTTTTTTTGAGGTATATATACACAGAATTGTAAGTTTCAGGGCACAATCCTTCTCTGTGCAACGAATTGTTAGATTCCCTAGATAAATTCTTGGAATCACTAGATTCAAGAGATTCCATAACGATTTGATTTGATCTATCATAGGAGAGATTCATCATAAAAAAAGATTCATTGCCTGATTCAAACTGATTTCCCTTTGGATTGAATCGAATAGTATGACTCGTGTCGCGGATCTTAAGATTCGGACCATGTCTACAAGTGTCAAAAAGTTTCAGATTATTCCAATAACAATAATACTGGCTCTGCCCTTACTTTACATAACATCTTATGGCCACTGTTTGGATGTGAGTGAAAGCAAACTTCTCAGGCCAAAGACAAGCCAACCTTTCTCATTGTCTCAAGTCAAACAAATATAGAAAAGCAGCTTAAAAATATTATGACATGAATTTTATGATATATTTTCACCAAAACAAGCAAAGCTCCATAATTTTTCTGACTAGACTAGCGATTAATTGAATTAAAAAGGTAATATGCCACATTATCCACCACATAGTTATGCAAGGCCAGAGTGAGGAAACATACCCTCTTCCGTTTTCCAGTGACCTTAACACTGCTTCGATCAGATTTTCCAACATTGAAATCAACAGTTTTAATTCCACCTTCATCCTTGAAAGCGACGTGGGAAGGAGCCAGGCCGATCACACACAAGCTTTTAGTCCACAGTAACACAAATAGTCAGAGGAAGGTTAAGGAAAAGAGGAAAGGAATAAATTGGTGTACTATGATCCAATTTTACACTCAAGTACACGCAACAGATGATGAAGCAATTATACAATTATACCCATTGGCGTGCCGATAAACGTACTGGTCGTGTCCTGGCTTCATAAAATCTGTATATAAAAGTAGAAATGCAAAACAGTGAAACAACATACAAAACGAATAAATAGGTCAAGTCTGTTCTTGGGTACAAAATTATTTTACAGGAAACAAGGTTGAAGTAGAACTATAGCTCTGAATATACCTGATAACGATTAGGGTTCATAAAAAATTAGAGAAGAGGATACCTAGAGCAAAGTAAGTGACGAAGTTGGTTTCAATGGCGGAAGGAGGAGCAAGAGGAAGATGGCTCACATCAGGTAGTAGAAGCTTCAGCAACTCTTCATCCTCCTCTCGTTGTAGGTCTTCTCCTTTGTTCGTACTTGGAGTTTCTAAACCGTTCGTTTCATCGATGCTGTCAACCTTTGTCGACATTACATACAAAGTGCAAACGAATCGGAGTTTGCAGTCCGATCACTTCAGATATTCGCAGCAGAAGTTTCAGGACTGCTTCTTCTAGTCTAGTTAGTATCCTAGAGCTTCGCAGTTTGACTGCGGCAGTAGTCGATCGGGCCTCGCTTAAAAGGGCTTGGTACCAAATGACTGGGCCCCAAAATATTAACCCAAATGTATGTGGCTCTTTTTACTTGACAACACAGATTACAGACACTTGACAGAGACCTGTTTTAATGAACTTTTCCTCCGTTTGGCACTCGAGGTTCCGTTTGAAATTCATTATTGGCTTTTTCCCTTAAAAGAATAAGGGGAAGATCTCAATAATAAAATTAAAATACTAAGTAATTGATAAATTAATTAAAAGTTGATAAGTTAAGTGTTGAAGATGGATTTTAGTTTTAGACTAAACTTCAGTCAACGAAAAATTCTTTCGGGACTCAAACTATAATCTGGTTACAAATACAATAAATGAATGTAGAAGGCAATGAGAAGAGGAAGAGCCACAAGGAACTCAGGACTTTTAACGTGGTTCAACCAAATCTGGAAGATACCGAACTTTACGTCCATGATAGTGTATTGATCTGGAAGTATTTTTATAGAATTTTAATATGATGATTTTCAATCTCCCTAATATTCATCTTTTCCCTTTCATTTATAGAAAAAAAGATGTTACAATTGTAATTTTATATGTCGTAAATCTATTACAACAAATATTTATTGTATAAGATAGAATGGATAGAATGGATAACTAAAATTCTGCAAATCACCTTCTACAGATTGTTTTTTGCAAATGGGCCCCATGTGTCTACTGGGCATGACCTATGCTTGTCCCTTGCCCAGCGAGGTTCTAACTAGGTGCCACATCTCGCAAATCAAAGCTTTCAGCCTGGGGGAGCTGCTATCTTTTAAGGTAGTAAAGTTGAGCTCATTCTCGTTGAAGTGAACTCGCATAGAGGAGGTCGCTAGTGACACGAGCTGGAACTTAACATTCTGAGTGTCTTGGCGAGCTAAGGTTTTGCAGTACTTAAGCCATTTGCCAGCCCACTAAAGGGATTTTGAATTTCACCCATAACAATAAGTTATTATATTAAAAGTGTTGATTAAAATTAATTATTAGCTTATAAATGATATAAAAGAATATTAATATTAATAAATAGTATATATAGTAAATTAATTCATATTTATTTTCAAAATATAATATATTGATATAATCAATATATTTAAAATAAAAATAAAATTGTTCAAATTTTAATTAATTATATTTTATAACATTATATATTTATTAAGTTATTTAGTTATTTATTTTTATTTATTTATATTAAATTAATGGGTATTGATTAAATATACAATGAAATGTAGTTTTTTTTTTGTTCTCTTGAGTTTTGTGATAAAAATATTGAAAATAATATGATATTAAAAAAAGTATTAAAAATAAGTGCTTTTAATTAATTAGAATATAGATTATCAATTGATTAAATGAAGAGAGATAATTAGAAAAAACTAATTAAAAATTTTATTCTAATAAATCATATGTTATTATGAGTAACTTCTTATAAAAAAGTTTTTTTTTTCCAAAAAGTTAATGTATCAAATACTTTTAAAATATAAAAAAAAAGCTGTTTCATCCAAATAAGAAGATAGAATTTAGATTTTTGTAGTCAATTTCATTTAAGTGATACGTTGTATTTAAATTAAATCAATTAAGCTATTCAGCAATCTGCATCTTACGTTGCAACAACTACCGAGGCAGATAATATTTAGATGACTTGCATATATTTACAAACTAGTTTTGCGTTGCTACAATAAAAATATTATATGATTTTATAAATTTATTATTTTATATTAAATTTAGTATACTAACATCGTTATTTAATCTATTCTATTTTAAAATTATAAAATTTAATTTAAAATATTGTTGTTACAAATATTATTTAAAATAAGTATTTCACAATTTCAAATTAAATAAAATTTTATATACTTGATGTAAATCATTAGAAAACATAAAAACTGATTTTAAAACATATACTTAACCATAAAAAATATAAACAACTACATTAGTTATAAATGATTCAAAATAATTCAGACAATATAAATACAAATAAACTTAGAATTTTATGAGCGAAAAATTCTTTAATTATTTTTTTTATCAATTTTGTGAAATGATGAAATTTGGTAAGTCCTAAATTTCAGTTAACATGAACAATTCTTGTATCTCCAAACTGTAATCTGATTGTAGAAAAAGTAGGAAGAAGGAGGAAGAACAAGATGAATACCAGAAGCTTTTTAACATGATTCGGCTAAAATCAGACACTATAAAAAAAATTGTATTTAGCGACAGTTTTTTTTATGCATTTAGCAGCGATTATGTACTTCACGGCCATTTTCGAAATCGCTGCAAATACATGCGATGAGAAGTATTTAGTGATGATTTTTTCTGTATTTAACAATAATTTTTAAAATCGTTGAAAAAGTAAAATTAGCGACAATTTATTAATAATTTGTGACAGTTCTTCGTATATATATTTTTTTAAAAAAATTAACTTTTGACGACAGTTGTAGTTGCATTTAGCAGCATTTTTTCAGAAAGTTTAAAAAAATAATTTGCTCTTTGCAATAGTTTTCTCTGTATTTAGCAACAGTTATAGAGAAATTTTTTTAAAAAAAATAATAATTTTTTGTGACGATTTTTATTGCTTTTAGCCACAGTTTTCCAGAATTTTTTTTTTAAAAAAAATTATTTTTTACAATGATTTTCCCTACTTTTAATGACGATTTTTCAAATAATTTTTTTAAAAAATTTATTCTCTACGACAATATTTACAACTTTTAACGGTAATTTTTCAAAAAAATTTTGTTTAAAAAATTATTTTTAACATACATATTGCTACTTTTAATAGTTTTGCAAATGACACACCTATTATAGAGTCAAGTATGAGTCTATTTCTATGTAGCACACCTATTATAGCAACAATCTGAATTACAAAGATTGCGTGGAGTTCTTTGAAATAATTAGTTCACATTCAAGAGTTAGTGCAGCACCATCACTACCATTATGTAAAAAAAAAACTAAATATCTTAAACCTTTCCCTGGTTAAATACAAAAAACATATATATATATATATATATATTTATCTGATGTGATCCTAATTGCTTTGCTAGCTCACATAACCTCGATCACATAAAATAATATAAAGTACTTTTCCGTGGAAACATATTTTATATATGCACAACCAGGACATCAGCTTTCAATATCCACAAACTCCAAGTATCTTAGTTTATAAACACCCAACATACCAAAGTATTATCCAAGACACCCAACAACCTCACTCTTGAAGCAGCAGTTCAACCATGGCTTCGAGCTACCAAAGTTCACCAATAGTTTCCAATTACCAAAGCCAGCAAGACCATAGCACAAATGGCTTTCATCAAACCCAAGTGGTGGTTGTAGTACCTTTCCTTGCACAAGGCCATCTCAACCAGCTTCTTCACCTCTCCCGCCTAATATTGGCAAATAATATACCTATCCATTTTATTGGCACAGCCACCCATAACCGCCAAGCCATAGTTCGTGTTCAAGGCTGGGACCCTAAGTCTATTAGCAACATCCA